>JANRGW010022242.1:0-49250 GCA_024733675.1 Psilopsiagon aymara
CTGAGGGCATGCTCAATCCCACTCTCCATGTCACCAATAAAGATGTTGAACAAGACCAAATTATCAAATTCACCATCCTCTACTACAGAATAATTCCCTTTAATGTATTCTTGATCACAACAGAGATATAAAGGGATTCAGCCATTTTCTTCTGGGAGACTACTGAAATGTTCTAAACCTATGTCTGTTGGACAGACTTTCCTGCTACTTAGTCAGAATTTCCTCTTTCTCAGCTGCATCTCATTAACAGATACAGTTATAGTTACGCTTATGCTGAAAAATTATTTCACTTCCTGCAAGTAATAACTGACTTGAGTTTTCAGTTAAGTTGTAATCAGAAAAAGCAACCTTCAGGTTATCAATTTGTAACATTTTGTTTAGACATTTGAGTGCTGTAATGATGTATCCAAAACCCTTCATATAAAATAGTGAGTTTGGGTTAACAATTAGATTGAGCTTCTTTATCATTTAACAAAGGCTGCCTCTGGACAAACTGATTTCCCCTATTATTGTATACTTCAATAGTTTCAGAGAGTAAATCACTTTATAAAAGAGCCTAGTGCAAAGTGGAAAGCCAAATCATGACTCTATTAATAATTATCCAATTATTTTGAAAAAGAAAGAGAAGTCAAATTATGCAAGTTTGTGAAGCCTCACAAAGATGCAGAAAAATGAAGGCTATTACATGTTACAGAAGAAGCCATATCATTGTACATTGTGATCTTTAGCATCCTCTTCTATCATCCTGCCACAGAATTCCTTAACATGCGAATAAATCTCCGTTGAAGAAGCACTGGACACCTCTTCTGGGATAGTAAATGTCTTGTGACACGCAGCTGTGCCTGTGGGCCCAGAAAGCAGTTTGTTCATAATAAGGCCACTGTGAGCAAAATAGTGCTAGTGCCTATGGTTTGAACAGCCACTATGAAATGCAGTGAGTGGTGCCGTGGATAGATACTGGATGAATTAACATACAAACCTACACAGATAATGAGGATCTGCCTTTTAGGGCCCCAGGCACTGGCTGCACATTTGCAAAGACTTTCACTATATTTGAGGAATGGCTTCAGGTAAGTCAAGCATAGCAAAATTTAATGTCTTTTCTGGAGTCCTTCAGGTGTGTCTGAACATTCAAATTCCAGGCTAGTTCATCTTTTCTCTTCCATGAATTGTGACTTTATTTTATACAAGTACCTCCTCACAGAAACAATAGAATAGAAATTCAGAAAGTTAGGAGCATATTACAGTTGGTGGGATATAGAAATTCCTATTAACACAAGTAGTACATGTTTGTGAATCATCACCTCTGAAATTCCTGTAAATAAACACAAACCTAAATACAAATGTTTCATTGCACTTAATGCTTCCAGTTCTAGCCGTTGCTTTTTGGCTATTTTGCTATTAAAGTCTCCTGCTACACTTAAGAACTCTAGAAAGCAGGGGTTTGGTCAGATGTGGAAACGAAAATCTTCAGCCACTCATGCAGAATGCTTGCAATTTTCCTTTTTTTTCTTTTTTTTCTTTTCAGACAAGATTGGAAAATGAAGAATATTAACTAGTACTGACTGGATCCTTTTATTAGCTACTATTGACAAGCATATCAAAAATGTATACTTGAAAGGATACACTTTTGTGACTGGGTTCTGTCCTTTAGCAAATTAAAAAGTCTTTAAAGTACAATGAAATTTCAAAGCAGATGAGGTTTATAGCTTTTACAGAGTATCTGACCTGCATTTAATTTGTGCCACGATTTTCCCATGGACAGCTCATCCATTTTAAGACAATGATAGAACTGATTTATCTCACTTTGACTATAGCTTTTACCCATTCACCGATGAACTGAATTTCATAGAGGTTTACAGTAGATAAACACGAAACTGTTCGTGTTTTCTCAAACTGCTACAACAACTTGAAGCGCCAGTGCCCTACAAAGAAATACTTATTCAAATAGTTAATGGAAGATGGAAATCAATATTTATATTAATTTTTTCTTTAAAAAAATCAGTGAAAGCCTGCATACTTCTCCCTTGCGTAAGCTTTTAGTGGGAATTGTACAAGATCACATCAAGAATTATTTTAGTCTTACACAGGTGTGTGAGGCTAAAACAGAAAAGAAGCAGAAAAAACTTGTGTCCCCATACCACAGATGATAGACAAGCAGTACCACTGACACTCTGAAATAAAGTTAATGCCAACAGTCTGGTTTACTGAAATTATCCTAATGCTCTGTTCAGACAGATCTGTATCAAAATTCTCTCTACTCTTAGCTTCTGTAGAATTAAGTTGGATATTCCATTTCCCATGCATCCCCTTCCTCTTCTGCTTTCCTCTGATACATTTCTTCTTTCCTGAGAACTTCTTGTCTCATTTGCTTTAATTCTTCCTTTGCATTCTTTCTGAAGAGATCTGTAAAATTCTATTCTTGCTCAACTTTGAGTCCTGAAAATTAATCCTTGGAAAACCCAGAATATTAAGACCAAAGGGAACTAAGAAATATACAATGAGATAAAAGAGGTCTGCATTCAGGTTAGACTGTCAGAGAGTACCATGAAAGGCATCATGGATTTCATGGATTGTGTGTTACTCACCATTCTTCTTGGCAACCACTTTGAAATAAATTACACCATATTCAAAAATATTACAAGACTTTAATGCATAAATGACAATTCAACAGCGATGGCAACAGATGAACTCTGTTCTAATTTGTACCTTTGTAACACTGGCTGGAATGGGAAAAGATATCAGGGGAGATTTCCATGATGAACTTCCTAGGGAACTAAGAACAGTAGAATGATAATTATCAAGTCTTGGCCAGAAGAGGAAATTTCCTTGCTTGACAGGGAATTCTGCTTTGATAGTATATTTTTATATACTATATTATGTATATACTATAATACACTAATATATAATAGTACACTAGTATATAATAGTACACTGAGAAACTGCTTGAAGCAAATGCCTGGGGCAAAGAAAGAGGTGCCTGTTGTAGAAGAAACGAATAAATACAATTAGGAAAGTAAGAACAAACTCTCCAGAAGGGTGTGTATTTTGCACTCTAACACTCATGATCAGTCCTGGCTTTCTAAATCAAATAACCCAATAGAATGACAGCATTTTTTGAAATATGTGGGTAATATTTTAGTAATTATTAATAATTAATATTTAAACCAACAAAGTAAAGTTTATTAAACTTTAATTGAAATGTAACAGCATAGAAAAGTGAAAGTCAAGCATACTTGTGGGATACTGTTTCATGCTCTGTCAATGTCAAATATTACCTGCATTCAAAAGCAGTGCTTGAGGTAAATGTTTTTTACTCTTGCTTTTAGCAAAATTTGAATAACCAGCTGTCTTCATGACAGAAAGTTAATTAGAAGTAAACAGTGCTAATAAGTACTCTAAATAAAAAAAAATAAATTAAAAAATAAAACTAGAGAAAACATTTCTTCCAGCAGTGGTCAATTCTCCTGCATATTTTAAACCACTTTTTTTACTCATTTATGACTGTATAAAGCTTTTGGTGATCCCTGAATTCTCTGTGAGGGAAAACGGAATCACTGTAGATTTAGGCAAGTGACATTTATCCTTTGACAGTATTCTGTCTAAGGTTAACATGTATCTGAACTATCTTTGCCTGTATATAGTAAAGGCTATATACCCACCATACAGTTTTAGCCCTAGACTTTGGCCTGCTGAGGTTGCTGTTCAAACTGCAGGAGGGACTCATCTCTAACCTGACACCTGAAAATACCTCAAAATGTAGGTTAGGGATCGCTATAGCCAAGTGTAAGGATTTAACAGTGTTAGTAAGGGAGAATTTATAACCGAGATTATGATAAAGGCTTAAAATGCTATGAAACTATACTCCTGACACAGTACTCATTTCATCGTTTGCTTGAATATCCTTTTCCTTCTCTCTGTTCCTGTGTAATTCAATGTCAATGTCAGAAAGACACAACACAGCTATTTTTGCCAAATGCTGAATAAAGTAGTGGTTAGGTTAAATGAGCAAGTTAAGATGCAAAAGCTACCTCAGCATTCAGCTGCATGCAGTTCTTTAAAAAAGCTTTATCAGTTTTGAATATTGATGAGGACTGCTATCTGGCAGAGAGCAAGAGTGGCTACCATATGTGTAATGCACTCCATAATTAAGAAGAAAATGATAAACTGGTCCCTGGCCATACAGAGCAAAATCTGGTGAGGCCATGAAGTTACTGTGCCCAAATAAGCATCTATTTGCTTTATAAGATTGCTTTAGTTGAATCGTTTATCAAGGGCTGTTCACTACTGGCATAAAGTGTTCTCAGCCTCGTGCACTCATTCCTGCCAATTCTTAAGTGCTGACTAAGGACTGATCAGGCTGAACCAAATATATATTATATATGATATAGTTTCCTATAGATCTTTAACTGCTCTGACCCATGTAACCTGTACAGGTCCCACAAACAGATCTTTTTCAGCACAATCAGGAGTGGCATTGCAAAGCAAGTTTTTCTTAGAGCAGGCAGGACACCTGGCCTGAAGCAATTACGAAGTATTATAGATATTACATGAGAGAATATAGAAAGAGGCACTCCTCTGTCTTTCAACATATGCTTTTCTGATCCTTTCTCTCAATGAGCAATTTCCTTCTCTTCCATTATTGACTGTGCAAATTGCATCATTCAATCTGCACTATGTTTTAATGTAATCCTTAAAGCTGGCTCTTGAGAATAGGAGGAAAAAATTGCTAACTGCTAAGGAGTCACACATAGCAATTCTACAGCCCCATAATTTATTGGAAGAACTGCGATTCAAATTTGGCTCTCCCACAATGTTAAAAAATGCCACCACACAATCAGCCTATGAATTAGTTTGAGATATGCTTATCCCAATTTTTCCTGTTGGAGCTGTTCCACTGCGTAAGCTGAATATTAATTGAAGCATGAATTTGCACAATGGTTTGCCAGCAGGCGAGCACCAAAAACCATCTTCTGAGTCCATCTCTCTTCTTAACAGCTAAGACACCATTCATCCGTAACAGCTGTATTCTTATACAATGCTTAAAGCTTAATGAATTAGAATTTCTGATAAAGCCATTTAAATCAGAATTCCTGACCAGATCTGATGCATAACCTACATTCCTCTAGGGACCTGAAACATCCAGTAGCAATTTTTGTGATGCCTAATGCAATTTCAAAGAATCTGATTAAACAAGGCAAAAACTGGATACATTTCTGATTTAGAGTTTACAGACTACATTTCAGTGAGATCTCATACAATTCTATTCTAATAAGCTAATTAATTTCCACTAAATAAATTATTTTAAAAATACAGGGTTCTGAGGAGGAACTGAGATAGAGCTTGTTTTTAATAGGGAAATGCATACATTATTTAGTAAAGGAATCAACTTACTATCAGACAACTTAGTAAACCCATAATCATGTAAGGGGAAGTTAAAATTGCTTAAAACTTGTTCTCTACTGAAGAATTATGATAAGCATTTAGTAGAAAGTTCTATACAAAAGTGGGAAATGTACAGATTGAAGACCACTGTTTCTGGGGTCAATGCAAATGGATTTTGTTTCCCCTTCGCACGGAATCTGACCTCCAAATATCTCTCTGATATTTTGAGATATTTATCAGATATAAACAATCTAATGTTATAATATTATAATAATATTTTCCTAATATGAAATATCAAATTAATGGTAATTGATATGTATTATGCCTAAGTTCATGAGATCTAAACATCTCTGTATGTTTAGAGCTGTCAATTACAGCTAATTAAACACCCGGGACAATAGCTCTAAGTATTCACAGGTAAGATGAAATCCTGCTTGATAAAAAATCAACTGTGATAAATAGCTAAGTCTATGTCTTTCCTAAAGACCAAATAATGAAAATAAAAAGACTGAAAACAAAACACACCCATGAAACTCTCTAGAGGACAGACAGCAGAAAACACTTCATACTAGTGATTCGGCCTCTGCTTTAAAGACATTTGGCTATGAATCATCTGATATCATTAAATTATTAGATCTAAACCATTTTCTAATGAACCTGTGAGTCTGTTTTTCCCTTGTCATCTTCAGGAGAGAGCAAGCATAACTCTTTACGGAAGGGCATGTGCATACTTAGCTTGCTTTTTTGAGTGGGAGAAGAGCTTGACCATTTTCTTGAACCTTAGCTTTTCTGCACAGAAACATATCAAGGCTGTAATGTGTGAAGAAACCATATTTCAGTGCTGGAAGGGTACTGGAATAGGGCTGGGCCACTCTTGTAGGAACCAAGTAATCTTGTCATGGTAGGAGTCCCAGTTTTGCTCCTGTTTGCCGCTGAAGGTACACAGTGGGCATACTGATAATAGCCTGGACAACAAATACCTGGCTGACCTTAGTTACAGACACCGGAGACATCTCTGTGCTACCCTGCCATCAGATCTGCCACCACAAAGTGAACTTGTATTATGTCACTTTTGTAAAATTTGGTCGACAATTAGTTATGATATAGTTCAAAATCACATCTGCTCCCCTCCCCATCCTTCCATCCCCCCATTCCCTTTCTTTGTTCATCTTGCTCACTCTTTTCTCTACATTTTTGTTAGTTTGTTTCTTTGAAGTTCTTTCCAGCATTTTTCTCTCATGGGAAAAAAAAAAAAAAATATATATATTTACCACATTTACAACAGTTTTTAGGAGCAATTCTGCTTATTTAATCTTAATAGGCTTGCAGGGCTCCATAAAATCTTTCAGCTATGATAAGGCTCTTCAAAGGTAAAAAAAAAAAAAACAGAAATTGAAATAACAATTGAAATACATGGTCTACATTTTAAATAAGATTTTCTGAACTTAGAAGTGCTGCTGGAAGCCTGCCATCACAGCTATCTCAGAAAGTATATGAAACACCACTGTTTGAAGAGTTCTTGGATCTTGTATCTCTGAATGCTATTATGGAAAGCTGGAGAGAAAAACTTCTAGGATGAGTCCGGGAACATATTTAATTCTTCTTCTGAATTTCCTGCACTAGCTCGAGATCTTGTCTGACCCTAACCCTATCAGTGACCTGACTACAAACAAGTCTGAATACTCAAAAGACAATCTAGTTCAGTATTAAGCCCACTTTCTTCACTTTATCCAAAACAGTAAAGAAAGAAAAATAACTAATCCAAAACTATATCTCCTGGGAATCTGACAGAACTTCTCCCCAAAAACTCTATAAATTTCAACATTTCCTTCTGGAGGGTTCACCAGATTACCTAAAATAATCAAATCAAAGACAACACTGACTGATAAGAGTTGCCAGATTTTTCAGCAAGAAGACATTACCAAAGCCAAGATGGGACACATTTGTTTACGGAAGCTATTGATCTTATATGGACTAAGAATAAAGCGGAGTTATAAGCATACTTTAATTGTGTTATTTGCTTTTGAGAACATGATGTTAATATTTGGATCATTCCTCTTACAATTTCCATCTTTCTCTCCCTGGATATTTATGTGTGCAGAAAAAAAATGAGGGAAACTTCCTAAATTTTAAGCATCTAAATGATTGACACAATTAATTTTCATTAAATGTTGTGGTTTAGTATTAAAAAAAAAACCCAACAAAACCACAAACAAACCCAAAACCACCAAACCTTCAGAAGTCTCTCCCTGACACAAGATCTGAACCTCACCTATGGCTTAATCACAAGACAAAAAAGAAATATCTTAGGAAGACCAACACAAGTAACATAGATATCACAGTAAATATTTTCTCTGAGTAGTTATACTGAAAGCATCTTCTTATGAGCAGAGTTTCTTTTTTGTTTTGTTTTTTGGGTTTTTTTTGTGAGGAATGGTTGACCATGACAATTGTAGTGACTATCCCGTATTCACAAAGGTGTCTTTCTTATGTCTGGACGTTTGGTTTTTTGTTGTCTTTTCGATTTTTTTTTTTGGTGGTGTGTGAGGAGCTTTTTTTCCCCCCATGGATATTACCTAATATTTTTCTTCATATACCCCATATAAATACTGACAGAGTTCTTCCTGCAAAGCATTCCTGAAAAAATCATAGAATCATAGAATAGTTAGGGCTGGAAAGGACCTTAAGATCATTTGGTTCCAACCCTCCTGCCATGGACAGGGACACCTCCCACTAAACCATGCCACCCAAGTCTTACATAATGTCTTGGAAGACAAATGTCATTATTATTTTTGTCTGAAAATTGGCATTTTGTCATTCAGTCTTGAAGTCCCCAAGCTAAATCAGGTCCTCAGCTCCCATACTTGTGACATTTTTAGACTAGAATGTGAAAAGTAGGTGCAAAACAATTCACTGACATGTTTCTCTTAGTTGTCTAAGTCAAATGATGCCAGTTGAAAACCCACAATGCAGCATAGCTTGAGATACTTCACCAGGTTTTCCTTAATAGTATCAAGCTGTTTCACCTGAACCACAAAAAGCTTCCAGTAAAGATAAATTCCATTACTCTGTGTTGTACTGCACAGACTTTGCTTCTTTTCTGTTTGCTAATTTAAACATAAATCACTGAAATTGGCTTTTTGGCACGGCCATCCCTCAGTGGTGATGGAAGTTCAATTCTGAGGTGGACTGTATTTAGAAAAATGGCAAGAAATCATTATCACTGTGCATTCCCTCCATTTCTGTATGTGTTCATTTGGCTACAGTATAATTGTGTGACCCATAAAGTGAGCAAACTGATGTAACCTCACCTTTACATGTATAGGTCTTCTTACGACCTGGTGCTCCATTGCAGTTTTTTGTGGATACTGTGTGGCTTTACATGTACTTTTAAGGCTAGTTGTCTTAATCCCTCCATTTGCCACAAGTTTTGGTTTGGTTGTTTATGTTGTTTTTGGTTTGGGTTTGGTTTTTTTTGTTAGCTCTTGATCTAATGCTTGACAACTCTTGTTTTCAGTTTTTACCAGCTATAAATTCTGTTGCTTTACTTCCTTGTCATATTTTCCCTAAAAATAACTGCCTACAGTTGTTTTCAGTTGTAATTTACAACCAGCACGTCATCGATCATGACAGTTTAAGTTATAGAGAAATTAATGTCTGGTATAGGAGTACAGAGTTGGTTTTTTTCTGCCCTTTAATCTTAAACGGGTTATGACTATGATAGCCTAATCTATGACTTGCAGTAACGTTTTACTAAGAAAATGATTGGCTGTATGGCTGGGCTTAGTCTCTTCAAGATAAAAAAACCAACCAAACAAAAACCAACCAAACAAAAAAAAAACCCAAATCCATTTTCCCTTAACAGATTGCTGTCAGGCCTGCTTCAAGAAGCGAATTTGCACTTACCAGTTCTTTTTGTCTAGGGTTTTTTTAATTTTCTGTTAATCACAGCAAACATAATATAGTCACTTCTTCATTGCCAAGAGATCGAGTCAGTGGCTAAATTCCTCATTAATGTATGACACCTACTAGATGCTGTCCCAAAGCAGTTAAAACAACAGCAGTTAAAGTGGAACAAAATTGCTTTATTTCACCCACTGCTCGGCACCTGAGGGACAATGCAATTCTCTGCACTTAGAAGAGCTAACTTGTATAAAAAGTTGTAACAACTTATTTTAGGTATCTTGCTGAACCAGCACCAATTTCTCCACTTAAGCCAGTCATCAAATGGCAATATAACCATGTCTTTGGCACCCTGGTGACAAAGTAATATTCCCTATGATCTTAAATCATAAAATCTGGACTAGCATAGTGCAGAAATTTTTGAAGAAATAAATATATAAGGAAGATGAAGAAGTAGTGCTAAACAGCAGTTTGTGAATGCTTGCTATTAACATTTAAACTAGACTCTCCCACAGGACTTTGGAATGGTTCAGCTGCGTACACATAAGAAGCACACATATTTTTTTTTATTCTCTATCCACAGAATTTGCTATGTAAGTATAAAGTTCAACATGAATGTCCATGTGAAAGTGCATTCATGGGGTTTTCCATTTATGTTTGCATGTATATATACTTATAAACATAACAAGAAAAAGGCTTGCAATTAAGTGAACTGGTTGAAAGCATTCTGATAGATTACATGCAAATTATTGCTATATTATCTTCCAGAACATGAATAAAGTACTGTACAGCAACTTAGATTCATACAGAGAGCTTGCTTGTTTTGCCATCTAACTCAGACACATAATAGTTTCAGTATTTAAACTTCAGTCACATCTTCCAACAATCCCAAATCCTCTCACAGATGGGTTTCTGAACCTCAAAACTATTTTTTCAACAAAATTTCCAAACCTCAGATCTCGCTAGATAGTCTCTGGCTGAAAGTAATAACTGTCAGCGGCAAACCCTGAAGTGCATTAAAGATTTAAGGCAAAATAAACTAAACTGAATGTAATAATGTAAAAAGTTATGTGAAGATTATATTCTGTTTGGATCTTCATTTTCTTAATATAGGCCAATTAAAAAAATCCTTCTTTTTTCATTTTTACGTTCATTTGCTACACAATTTCTTTTTCTTGCATTTGCATTGCCACGGAAATCAGTCTTAATTCTACTGACTACAAAAAATGTGGGTCCTGCAAATAAGCCATTTCTGGCAAGAGTTCTAACCACTTAATACATAGAAATCCATGACTACGGAGCATAGTTTTGAGTTTTCATTTAGAACAGAAAATAAAAAGGAGGAAAAAAAAAATAAAATGACTGTTTGGGTCATACATAGCCAAGGCAAGGAAGAGGAGTTAAAAGTCAAGTTTGCCATCCTGGAAAATTACTCAATGCATTAAAAATAACACATGCTAAAAACTGGGACAAAAAACTCCACAAAATTTTGAAATATTACAGGAATCAATAACCAATCCTAATCAACTTTTCTAACAAAACACTTTCTTAAAATTTTACTAAGCTCCTATAAGTTTAGCATGGGTGGCTGTCATTAAGGAGAGGAAGAAAATGATGCAATCTAATCAATGACTTCACTCCAGAAGCTGTCATTTCTGTCAGACATTTCACCGATGAACACTAGTAAAACACATAGTCAGACTTCATGTCCTTGAGCTATTATGTGCTTTATCGAAGTTATGCTGCATTCTATTGATTTACATGGATCAAATTTGGACAGACATTTAGATAACACTTTGAGCAGATTCTAGTTCTTCAACTAACGAGGCTTTTTCCTAGGCTTAGATTAAAACCAGGGTGACATCCAACCTTTATTTTCATATATATAACACAATTATGTAAGTAAAATCTGCCTCTTCTGAAAAAGGTACAAATAATAGACCAGAACAGCCTCTTTTCTGCCATTTGTAATTTATAAGTCGGTCCTCTCAGTCCTTAGTTTTCTTGTGCAGAAACCTAAGATAAATTTTAGTTTCACTTGTACAGAAAGATTCTGGGCTGACATGATGTCCTCATACTAATATCACTCACAGCTATTTAAGTGTGTCTTGATTAAATGGAACCTGATGGGTTCAAGTAATCTTACTTTTTCCATTAAAAAAAAAAAAAAAACAACTTTCTACAGTTGTTCCTGCTACAATATCAAGTGAAACTGTGTCTATATGTTTGAATATTCCTTGTCCTACAAGAGAGGACCAGGTAATACCAATTTAGAAGTACACTAAGTACATAAAAAATGCATGTTTAAAATTTTGGTGAAATTCTTTGAGACAGACCTCCCTTAAAATCCTTTCCCACAAAGGTCGATTTCTATTCATATGGAAAAGAATGAATTTTTATGAGTGACTTTATTCGGGAAAGAAGAGCTCATACGTTGTATGACAGACAGACTTGTAGACTCATGTCCTGCTTTGACGTTCCTCTTTTTTCTTAATTACAAAGAAGTACAGAGTGGAAGTCAGAGGATGTAGAGCATGCTGTGTTTTGAAATCAATAAGCATCACACTTCTAAACATTCACACTGCTCAGGTGCATTCTGTAAGACTGGTTTCATAAAGAAATAGTGGATTTCATCAGTGCAGAAAATTTAATGCTTCCAAAACCATTAATAGTTTCAAACTCCTATTTCTCTTCAATGATAATCCAATCTTTTCTCTGCCTCCTAGAAGATAGCCGTATTCCAACATGTTGCCTACTTGAAATGCTGAGTCAGTCTAATCACCCACCCCTCTACAATTAGTTTTCCCAGAGCCAAATGCTGACTGGAGAGGAGATGTTCTAATCACAAGCAGGTGATTTAATATATAAACAAAAAATATACCAGAGAACTTGAGGGTGAGGGAGGGCTTGGAGGGAGCAAAATCAACCAAAAAAAAATAAATCTACAACACTTGAACCCTGGCAGACCACCCCCTGGCTATATGAATACTGGAATCAGGGCACTAAAAAGCTCAGAGGGTCTCAGGGAATGTACGCCAGCATGAAAGCAGGAAGACTGTGAATCTCAGTATGCAAAAAAGTAATGGAAGAGAATGGGAATCAGGAGGTAAAAAGGAAAAGATTATATATTATCTGAAGACTCTAAGTCTGCTCCAAGACCAAAACATAAAACAGATTGCCTGGTGTGTGGACACAGTAGTTGGCTATCATTTCATGAAAATGAATGCTTGTATCTGACAAAATATAAGCTCCACATACAGATGAAAGCTGCTAACAACATCATCAGGCTGGATTTAGTAACAGTTTTTAGAGTGAAAAGCTGCAGACAGACATATTTTTCAAAATGTATCTGCAACAAAATTCTAAAGCATCCTTAGCAAGGAAGCTCTCAAGGATTCCATCTCAGAGAAAATAAAGATTTTAGTGCTTCCATTTTTTTTTTCCAGCACTATGCTATATATAATAATTTCTGGAAAAAAAAAAAAAGTCCTCAAGTATGTGGTAAAATCCTTCAACAGAAAAGCTGAACATAGCATATGGAACCCACAATTTTTAAACAATCCACAAGATAAAGTTTGACCTCATTAAACATTTGATTAATAACTCAGGATAACAAAACTGTAAAATTTGAAGTTTGTTGTGAAAAACTTTGCAAACAAAATAAAAGGCTAAACCAGTGTAGCAAATGGTTTCCAATGAACTGTTTGCCTGCAGAATATATCTTGGGAAACCAACTTCCTGCTTTACCCTTGAAAATTATTTCAGAGCAGTATTTGAAAACAAAAATTTTGTTCTTTCTGCCTATCAGAACTTGCTTTTCAAACATCTTGCTTCTTATTAAGTGGAAATTGCCCATCGTAAGTGGCATAATACCACTGCTTCTGAATTTGTAAAGCAGCTCCCACAGAGGAAAGAAAGCAAACGCAAGCTTCACCAACTCCACTGAAATCAACCTAAGATTTGAAAAGTAAGCATTTATGCAAAACTGGCATGATCCTGTATATATATGTTATCAAGAATTGTGTTCTAAAGGCTTCTCATTACCTAAACACTATCTTAAACCTCACTCTTATCTACAAAGCCATTTTATGAAAACAATCAAGCAGCCACAAATTTTATAACAAGGTTAGCTTGGTGACTGTCTTTGCTTTTTCAAACATTTTGTATTTGGAAGAAAAGGATAGGTAATGCAGGCTTTTCTCTTTTCTTATTTTGTTTTTAACAGAATTTAAAATGGCTTCCTGCAAAGTATTCCCTTGAGATTTTGCACAGTGATCCTCAGCTGTCATTTCTCTTTTTTGCAGGGAATATTCTATTTCCTACACTTTCTCTGGGAATGAATCATATTCCTCCCGGAGTCACAGGCTTTTTGCTTTTGTGAGAAATCAACTTATTTCCAGGTGGATAATGCACAGAGGTTCATGAAGACTTCTGCTGTGAGAATGCAGCCTGTCTGCACAGTAGTGGACTAACCTACTGCACTACAAGGCAGTCTCCTGAACTGATATCCATAGAAAGTCTGCTCTGAAAGCTAACGAGATGAGATTATGCAGCTCTGCATTTATTAACAGCATAAAATTTAATGTTTAGTGATACCATCTGACTTATGCATGCTTTTTAGTATCTTTTTTTACAATTTGTATTTGTGTAAAACAGTTTATTCAATTTGTTGCCCTGACAGTAAAACCACATATTCCCTACTGGAAGAACAGGATTTCGCCTATCAACAAGATCCTTGATCTTTTTCGCCCTATTCCTGTAACACACCATCACTGCTGTGGCTTTTTGATTCCTTTAAGTTACATACTGTTGAAAAGTAGGTTCTTGGACCACATTGCATGGAAATCTAATCAAAACTGTATTTGATAGGTGGTATTTGAACTCATTACTCAAATGAGGGATTTTGAACAGAAAAGGTTAGGGATTTATACAAACAGATGGGCACTTACACTTTCAAGATACCTATCTAAGCATAGGTAGGATCTGTTACAGAAGTAGGTGTGGATATGTAAAAGAAAATAAGCATAGAGCATTAACTGAAACAGAATAATGATTTACTGCTTTTATTACTACAGGAACAAGAGCAATTAATCTTCTAATACAGGATGACCATCTGTCCTTAAGAAGACAGGATGAATATTTTCGGTAATTTGCAAAGTTAACATTTGAAAAAACACTAACTATTTTGACATTAAATTGATACAGATCATACAGCAGGAAGGAACCCTATTGGCTAGACCATCTCCTGATGTCAAGACAGGTTTAGCAGTTTCCAGTCACTATTGACAGACATTGTCTTCACTGTTTAAAACTGTCCTATTATGGATAATCAGTCTCCACCACAGTGTAAAACAGCACAGTGTTTTTGACTCCTCTTCAGTTTGGAGCTTCAACAATCAGATGCTTTGAAGGAAAAAAAAAAAAAAAGAATATTTCCTACTTAATCCTACCTGTACTTTTTTTTTTTTGTTTCTGTGTTCGATGAATTCCGACTGAAATGTATACTTCTGACTGAACCACGACTTGGATTTTTAGTCCATTTCTTCCATTTTCCATTACTCTTTTTCAGTTACAAACCTGCCTTCTAACCTGCCCTGTTCCTCCCAGCTGCATGATGCTGTCAAGTATACTAAGTACAATTCTACTCCATTATTTGAACAACTAATGAAGACACAAAGCTGTACAAACCTCCTGACAGTCCCCCTGGAAAACCTGACTAATTCCAATTCAGTAATGGATCATGCAGAACTACTCTTTTGTGAACAGAGTACCCAGCCAGGTTTGCATGAATTCTGCAAGAGTTTCACAATACTATTATGAGAAAGAAAAATCCAATTATATCAAAGACTTAAATTCAAAATAATATAAAGGGCAGCAAGGTGCAAAACTGATAAAGTCTTCCACATATATTGTTGTGCACCCCGCATGTGTGATACTTACAAATCTGTGTGTCAGTTGGACAATTTTAAGACATGAATCATGTCTGAAGGTGTATCTGTTTAAGAAAAACGCTGTTTCTACAGCTTCAGACCTCACGATGTTGTCTTATTAGAAAAAAGTAGTAGTCAGGAAAAAAAACAAAACAACAAAAAACTACAAAAAAAAAGACTTTTGTTTTGCCCTTACTTAGTGTTATTAAAAATTGCCGAATCTAACTATTACAATTTCTGCTGTGCAGACAACACAGTATTTTCAGGGAAAACTTTAACAGCTTACATGGGACTACAGCATAACAGAAAATTATTTTTAAAATGTATATCTAACTGGTCTTGCTTTATGTGCAGAGAGTACTTTCAGCTGTGGAAAACTGCATTTGGAACACACAAATAAATCAGCAACCAAACAAGATCAAAGAAAGATCTTTTCTTCTGAGCAACCTCCGTTACCTTTCGAAGCATGATACCCACTCAGTCTTGAATGGAACTGAAAAATAGTAAGCATTCCTAAAATTCTCAGAGGTATCAAAATACAGCTACCATGCTGCAAACTCTTCCATTTATGTGCAAACTCAAGATGTAAATAAGCTCATAATTTTTAATAGCATTATTAATATATCTAAAGTATATGAAACATTATTGGCAGGCTTAAATAACTCAGATGGCTGATTCATTACATTGCTAAACCAACATAAATTATTAAAAAAATTAATATAAACATGAATAAAAAAATATTCACTGAAGTAAAACACAACCCGAACTGTGACATAATATATAGTTCAAGTAACTGCAAACCCCCCAGTTATTCTACTTTTGCCTGGTAACAGTAACTGTGGAACTGTAAATACAGCCAGTATTAATAAATACTCCTTCTAATATCAATCTAAAATAAAGAAGTGGTTTCACATTAAAAAGATAAAGACAGTACATGCGTGAAAGATTGAAATCCCAGGTGACTTGACTATTTATTCTTGCTGTAACTCCCCACTACCTTTCTCTCCAGGGTGTTCGAGTGAGCGCTGCAAGATCAGTCTACATTATAGTGCTATTAAGACAAACTGAAGATAAAACAAAGTTTTAACGGCTGCTCAAGGCCAGTCATTAAACCAAAATTCTCACAATTATCTCAAGGACCACTTGTGTCAGTAAGCTCTGTTCAGCACAACAATCAGTAATGTTTATACTAAAATTCTCAAAACCTTAAATATATCTTTTTTCCCTTCTGTCCCATTTATGACTATTGAAAATGAAACTGAAATACATTTGTAAATTCATAGAAGTACAAATATTGTTTCTTTTACCCATAACTTGTTTTTCCAATGGAATACGTTTAGGATTTAACAACTTTATTCTTCTTTCTAGGTCACTGCTTTATTTCTCAACGGACAATGTAATAAAAGTCTAGAACTAGTCTTCTCAGCACTTTTAACTGTCCTCCTGATTTTTGCAATACTTCATGTGTTCTAACTGAACTTAATCCTGATTGCTTTTATTTAGGATTAGATTATCCACCACAATCCAGCTGTGGAGAAGAGTGGTGCAGTCATGAATGCTTACAAAGCTATGGTAGGTTCTTGATCAAAACTTTTCTGTTCTTCATATTCCCTTACTAATCAATCATCAAGAAGCATCAAAAGAAGCATAATCAGGTTGAAGAAGATGATCCTGCCCTTCTACTCTGCTCTCATGAGACCCTACTTGGAGTGCTGTGTGCAGTTCTAGTGTCCTCAGAATAAGAAGGATAAAGAGTTATTGGAGCAAGTCCAGAGGGCCATGAGGATGATAAGTGGGCTTGAGCATCTCCTGTATGAAGACAGTCTAACAAAATTGGTGCTATTCAGCCTGGGAAGAGAAGGCTGTATGGAAACTTCATAGCAGCCTTCCAGTACCTGAAGGGGGCCTACAAGGAGAGACTCTTCATCAGGGACTGTAGAAATAGGACAAGAGGCAATGGGTTTAAACAGTGGAGATTTAGGTTAGGTATCGGGAAGAAATTCTTTACTGTGAGAGTGGTGAGGCACTGTGTAGGGAGAGGCAACAGGCTGCCCAAGGAAGTTGTGAATGATCCATCCCTGGCAATGTTCAAGGACAGGCTCTACAGGGCTTTGAGCACTCCAGTCTAGTGGGATATGTCACTGCCCATGGCAGGGGGCTGGAACTAGATGATCTTAAGGTCCTTTCCAACCTTACCCATTCTATGATTCCAAAATTAAAGAAAACTTGTGAGTCAATACAAAAGCAGTTTAAGAAAGCAAAAACAAAGGTTATGTGCAGAAGCAAAGGAAAATAAAGATTCAATTCTCTGCTCCCCATCAGCAAGCAATGACTGGTCACTTCCCAGGAAACAGGGCTCCATTACATGTGACAGCTGCTTTGGAAGACAATGTAGTAAATAATGAATGGCCCCCCTTCCTCCTTTCTCTTAGCTTTTACTGCTGAGCAAACATCATATGTCTGGAATATCCCTTTGGTCAGTTTGGGTCAGCTGTCCTGCCTATATCCCCTCCCAAGACCTTGCCCATCCCCAGCCTACTGGTGAGGGGGGAATGTTGGAGAAACTGCCTTGATGTTGTGTAAGTACTGCTCAGCAGCAGCCAAAACACTTGACTGTTATCAACACCTTTCTTTCTACCAATACAAAGGACAGCACTACAAGGACTGCTATGGAGTGTATTAACTCCCTTTCAGCCAGACCCAATAAAAAAGCAATAATAATTATCCTCTACCAGACTCATTACCTCCTTTTATGGTTTAATGCTAACTGGAACTAAGTACCATGCAGCTTCTCACACACTCCTCTCCCTTTGTGGGATGAGGAGGAGAACTGGAAGAAGGTAAAACCCATAGATTGAGAAAGAGCAGTTTAATAATTCAAATAAAATAAAATATAATAAGAAGAAGGAGAGAAGATTGAGAATAACAATACTAATATGAAAAAGAGAAAGAGGGGAATAAAACTCAAGACACACAAGTGATGCATAATACAAATGTTCACCACCTACTGACTAATGCTCAGCCAGTCCTTCAGCAGCGATCAGTGGCTCCTGGCCAACTCCCCCGCATTTATACACTGAGCATCATATTCTGTGGTATGGAATATCCCTTTCCATAGTTTGGGCCAGCTGTCCTGGCTGTGCACGCTCCTGACTTCTTGTGCACCTGCTCACCAGCTGAGCGTGAGAAACTGAAAAGTCCTTGACTTAGGGTAAGCACTACTTAGCAACAACTAAAGCAACTGTGTGGGGTCAACATTATTCTCCAACTAAAGCCAAAACATAGCACCCCACCAGATACTAGGAAGAAAATTACCTCTATCCCAGCTGAAACCAGGACACTCCCCATTTCAGACTCTAAAGAAGTAAAAATTACTTTCCTAAGCCTCTGGATGGCTCTGGGTCCCGGGTTCACCTCCTATTTTTATTATGTGCAAATCTAAGCAACTTGTTCTTTTTTCATTCTTATATGCCTTTTTTTTTTAGGTAAGATCACCTCAGCACTAATCTTTAATAAGCTACACATAATGTCAGAAACCAGATCTAAGGTAAACCTTCAATATCTCTTTAAGGGGAGAAGAGAAACGATAGAAACAAATACAGTATATTTAAGTTTAAGAATAGACAAAATGCTTGAATCTAGCAAAATTAGAAAAGAAAAAAGGGGGTCCAGGACCCCCCTTAATTCAATTCAGGTTGCAACTTTACCTCATGCTAAGCTGTGCCCCACACAAAGAGAAAAAAAAAAAAAAAAAAAAAAAAAAAAATCCAAAACTATAGAGGGGAGGGAAATGGGGAAAAATGAGAAAACAGAAAAAGATAAATTTCTGAGTCCTCCTGAAGTGCTGAGCAGAACACCACTCGCTTGCAGACACAGCAAGAAAGCCACTGCTTTTCTTACTACTGGCCTATTTTCTACATTCTGTCTGACTTACCAGCTACCAGCTTCTGCAACTAAACCAGTGCAAGAAGTGTCTTAATATAAATTATGGCAGAGAAGGAGCACTCAGCTTGCACAAGCCCACCACTATTTTCACATAATGCAGAATAAAACTGCTTTTACTTAGTCATTTCACTCCAATTTTGTCTTTTCAGGGTTTGTTGATGATCAAACTTTTCCTTTACTACCTTCTTCCCATTCCCATTTTCATAATCCTGCACCACCTCTTATTTCATTACATTGCTGTGCTCACTTCCTCCCTTGAAGCATAACTTGGTCAAGTTACTTGCTTGTTACTCTAGCTGTTGCCTTGCTCTTTCTTCTTTCCTTATTTACTTCCTCACCTTTTGTATCACTGCCTTCTTTCAAAATCTTACCCTTTTTTCCCCAAAGTTAATGACCACAGTCTATTATCACTGAATAATAAAGGCAGCATGCATAGCATTATACATTTTCATAGAGGCAGATGTTTAAATGCTTTGCTGAGTGCTCTTACTGATTACTAAATGCTATACTGAATTCCAAAATCGAGACTCTAACAGTTAAATGCTGACACCTCACTGGCCTCTAGCATTCAGAGGAAAATGAAGCTGTTCTTCATTGCCATATGTGAAATCAGTTAACCATTTCCTAGGTAGGTTCAAGCCACTGTATATAAGTGCATTCATCCACGACTAATGCTGACTCAAGACTTTTTCAGCTACCAAGTAAAGATATGAACATCACCTTTGATTTAGATCTAGCAGAACCATTAAATGACTTTGAAACTGATGTGAGATGTTTCAGAATGAGAAGCTGAATCAAGTCATTACAAAAACAGCTTACCAAAGCATAACTCAGTTCTGTCCTCTCTTCCTCCTTAGTCTACAAGGTTAGATAGGTTATCAGAACAAAAGAGCAAAAGGCAGTGAGAAAAAAAATTGAAAGCATAGTTCATAGCAAAACAATTATTACATAAAGCATCAACCTCCAAACAAGGACAGTTCTGGACCCACAGAAAGATTAAACACTTTCAGGAACATATAATACATCTTTCTCTAAAGTGGTATTTAAACCAGGGCAATTTTTGTAGGAAAAGTTCTTATTTCAGTAGAGAGACAGAGAGAGAGTTTATGGTATGTGGATACAAACTGGTCAACCCACTTCCTGAAGCCACAATTTCTCACACTTTACAAAACACCCAAGCTCTACTTCACTTTAAATTTAAAATTTGGACCTTTATGTTCACCCTCTTCAGAACATTGGCTGCACCTCACTAAGAGATGTGGAAGAACAGATGATCTACAGATGAAATTCTCAGCAAGAAAATTCCTTACATTACTTCCTTAGTCTCATCAGTGACCTCGAAAAACCAAATGTTGCAATAATTCCATATAAAAAAACCCCCCCCCCCAAAAAAAAAAAAAAAACAAACAAAAAACCCCAAACACAAAAAAAATCTCATCAGAACATTTGTTAAAAACCAAGTCCGTTCCTTGGTGGAAATGGCACTGACTGATTCAGCTAAAACAGAAGGCACTGACTGATTCAGCTAAAACAGGATTGTGGTTCAAACTTAAACAGGGGAAGTTTAGGTTGGGTATAAGGAAGAAGTTCTTTACTGTAAGGGTGGTGAGGCATTGGAATGGGTTGCCCAGGGAAGTTCTGAATGCTTCATTCCTGGTGGTGCTCAAGGTCAGGCTGGATAGAGCCTTGGGTGACACGGTTTAGTGGGAGATGTCCCTGCCCATGGCAGGGGGGGTGGAACTAGATGATCTTAAGGTCCTTTCCAACACTAACTATTCTGTGATTCTACGATTCTATCAGTGAAAGACTACATTTATTTTAATATATTTTTTAAAAAAATGTGTGTGGCTTAATGAGCATAGTCTAAATGCAAACTTATTTTGTTTAAAGAAATGAGCATGAGATATGACTGCCATGGCTATGTAGACTTGTTTCTACTTTCAAAGACTTTGAAACATCATTCCGTAAGGAAACTAATATTATCTCTTAAAAGACATCTTGTTAAACTACTCAAAAAGTATAAACCAACTACAGTTGACTAAGATTTTTAAGAATTTTCTAATATCATGACAGTTTAACCCAGAGACTGCTTCTAAAACAGTTGCTGGATGCATGCCAATGCCAAATAAAGAAAAGCAGATAATTAACAGTTTTAAAAAGGTTGACTGATGGGAAGCTTAAATGATGACATCTGTTCATGCACATTCCTGAAAGAAGAAATTTACAGAGAAGAGTTTGATTTCAGTGTGTTAACAAAAGGGCTGAAGCATAACAATATACTATTGTATTGCATTCGTGAGGGGAAAGATATAAAAGTTATCCAGATTCTATATATTTGGTTGAACAATCAAATTTGTCAACAGATTCTAATGGAATGGGCACAGCAATTGACATTTTATCAATCAAGACAAAAATAAACATTTCTATTTCTCAATTTTTTCAACAATTTATACAAGGTGGAATCTTCTGAAGTACTGTCTAGTTAAGCTAATTAGGCCAGATAGCTGTGAAGAAATGCTGCACAAAGCAGTGAACCCTCAGACAAAAGTGTAAGAAAATGTGAAATGCAAAGCAAGAAAAATGTAAGTTTGCATATGAAATCAAGATCTACTTAATATGTAGCAGACAAGTTAATATTCTTTTTTATCTTCCAGACCACCGACTACAGTACTTCAGTCCCAGGTGAGCCTATTCTTACATGTCCACCCACTTGAACAGCTTCACTTATTAATCAGCTATGCAAAGTCAGGAGTATACTTTCTTGTTTAAGGGATTTGAGTTTGAAGAAAACTATCTCAAAAAAAAAAAAAAAAATAAATGAGGAAACTTTCTAGATACTGAACTAACCACCTGGCAAAATTAAAAGCACTGTATCAGCCTCAGCTAGGCTATGCTTGAACCTTAAACTCAATGACTAATATTAAAGCAGCTTTAAAATATAAAATCTATCCTAACAAAATAGATATACTCAAGCTAATGTGGCACGTCTTACTCCGATTTCCTTAAGAAGCATTTTCTATTTCAACTGTATTTCTTTATACTTTTTCCAGAAGCAGAACTCTATAAAGAGAACATAACTCACCAAAGAAAACTTACGAATGTTTTACTATTGCCCGTTTTAATCTCTTGTTAGCATTCTTTCTGTAGGATTTTTGTAACATGCTGCATTTGACTAGAGGCCTTATCAGAGCATGAGCTTTTTACCAGATTAAAGGAATTCTCTCCCTTCTAAATTTCATACCGCTAAATTTAATTATATTGGATCAAGAATAAGGTATGTTAAAAGTGCAATTTTAAAGTAACTGACTATGGCAGTCTGCCTTTTCACTTATTACAGCACACCATTTTCTAACCAAATTCAACTTAGACAAAAATAAGAGTATTTCCGTAAACCTAACGCAGATAAAAAGCTCTGTGGCAATCACTGATTGCACTAGATTTAAACCAATTTGTATCTGTTAGTAGCTGTTGTATTTCTATATTGCCCAGACATGATTTTTCTCAGTATCTTGGAATTCCAAAAGTTGCACTGAAACATGGAAATAGATCCTGGTTTAATTACATGTGGCACAACCAGAGAATACAAGATCTCCTTCTCTCTCCTGTATAGGTTATCACTAAACCTTTGAATTGAACCTAAACAAATTAAAGCAAGAGATAATTTCAATTACTGATTTACATTACAAATGACCCATTTGAGAATTCAAACTGCATACTTAGCACAGATTCTGCTAAGTATAGATACCTTGTTGCCTTCAAAGTTTGTATTTCTGGGTATTGCCTGCACTGTGAAATAGGGCACCCTTCCTAAAATAGGAGTTTTAAAGGCCGAAAGGTAATGTGCTTTTAACAGAAATATAACATTATCAGAAGTATCTAGGGCTTTGAAACAGAATTTTAATTTCTACCGTTGCACTTGCTCTGGTTTTTCTTTCTGTCAGCAGGCATTCCCTGCCTCTCTGCTAAGAACTTTCATCTTCCTAGATTTCTGTCCCTGTGTATGCTCATCAGCCTCCTCTGCTCTATGTATACACTTCTTCACTGTACATTATGGGATTCTGCAAGGACCATAATATGTATGAGGTTTTCCATTCCTTATGTTTTCCTGTCTCTTCACTTTCCTAGGCCTGAATCTACTATTTAGTAAGCTTACTCTTTGTTGATTATAGAACAACGTAATTCTACATTAACCTTCCTTTCAAACTGAGCAAGTACTTTAAAGATTCATTTTCCTCAAGATAAATTTTGATAATCTTAATATGTAAAAATGCTACACTCTGGTAATGAGATTCAGATGCTTCTAAAACCACTTTCTATTCATATGGGTTTTACACTGCAATCACAAATTCACAAACTACCAAATATTCATTTAATTTCCGACAGCCTGATGGAGTTGTTTCCCATATTCATATTTAATCAGAATAGTTCACCAGTGGTGATCAACAAACATTTTGGATATTTACAGAATAAGTTTTATGAAGAACAGCCATAGACAAATCCACAACATAACCCCACACTAGCTACTATGAAGAAAATTATCTCTGCCCTAGCCAAAAGCAGCATGCTATCCCACCCTCAGAAGTAAAGATCACTTGAAATAAAATCACAATTTTTTAAATTTTAAAATAGAGACTCATGATTTGGACACATGGTCCTGGACAAAGGACTTATTGTTTGGGAGGAATACAGAATCCACATCAAAGTCAGAAGCAAGTGTAATCCCTACATTTGCAGTAGGAAAAATTTAAAATACAGAAAGCTCCAGTTATAGCATGATATCCAAACTTTGACTTTGCACTAATCACTTTTAATTGAGCAAATGAAACTCAGAAGGAACATTCAGGCAGTGTGTGTAATAGGTTCCTGGACAGACTGGATGTCTTGATGAGGAATCTTGATGTGCTCAGATTATGAATTTGCTGGGTACACACAAATCAACAGTACTCACTGGCTCAGCAGGACTGTGGCACATACATCAAGTCCCATGCATCTGAGCCTCTTACTTTTATTAGATCTGTGATTTTCTCAGCTTGACCATCTTCACACATTCTTACGAAACTGAAGCTGACTAGCCATGACAGCAAACATTTAAATTCATAAGTGAGATAAGGGCAAGAAGATCTTACTGCAGATGACTAAATACTTTAGGTGGATTCAAAACTCCTGGTGTCACTAAGGGGTCAAATACCTAATTACTGCTTGCTTTGGTGCATGATATAAATTCTAAATAGTTTTATAAAAAATTGTTTGACCTAAACACTGAAGGCCCTGGGCAAATGGCATACCTCTGTGGCAGAAAGCTACAGAATTTTGCACCACAAATAAACATAATAGCTACAGACATCCTGAACTGAGAATTTTCTGCAAAGGGTAGGGCTCAAGGCACCAGGCATAAAACAAGCAGATCTGATTATATCTGCTTTTGTACTTGCAGACAGGAAAGCTGCAGAAACACATCACACACACACACACACACACACACACACACACACGCACACAAATCAGAGGAAAGTAAATTACACAATAGCTCTTTTTTTTTTTTTTTCTTCTGGGAAACAATATGTGAATTCATAGAGCAAACATTAATTTATTTTATCCAGCCACTCAAAATAGTACATATGGAAGATTCTTATAAGCAGTTCAGAGACTGTTATTCACAATAAGGGGCATCAGTAATCTTAACAGTATCATCCACATTTTAGAATCATGTCTTTATGCTCACATAGCAATCTGTAATTCTTAAATAAAGATAATAAATTTAATCCTGTATGATGTTTCCAGATTTCCACATCCATCTCTATTGCTGCTTCCTGTAAATACTATGTTCACAATTTCTACACTCCATCCACTTCAACCTGGTTACTTATATCATATTTCATATAAAAATAAAGCATCTGTGTAATTAGCCATCTACTATCACAATTGGATTAGAATCACAGAATCATTACAGTTAGAAGGGACCAAAAGAAATATGTGATCTTGGGAAAGTGGGAGTTAAAACACCACACTTCCACACTCTTCTCAACATTAACATGAAACTGCTATTTGAGAATGAACTCCCACTTACTAACATGAAACTTATGAATTCATAGCATACTTGTTCATTCCCTCAATGCAGTCAGTTGCCTTAAGCCTATTTCTTTGCAAAAAAATGCGAGAACAAGAAACACATTAATTCTAAGAAATCAGTAGAACATTATACACAGCTGTATTTTTGTGCATGATTTCAGAGTCAACTCCAACAAGATGAAAGGAAAATAGATCTTTTATTTAAAAGGGATTAAAGGAGTGAGTTATAAATAAGAAATTATGTAATTAAGACCTAATGTAAAATTAGAAAAATAATCCTATAACTTAAGGTTTTTATTCTCAAACCTTTTACTTGGTTTTATTTAACCCATCTCAAATTCAGATTCCAGCCCAAGTTGCATACTGCAAGCTTCATACTAAGCACTATGTGCAAGCATGCAAAGCAGTCCTCAAGCCATAAACCTTTCAGTTACTACAGCTGGTTGTCACCAGCACATAAATCGTGCTAGACACCTTTTATATCACAATCAAGGAGGAGCAAAATAAAGATTAAACCAGCTTTAGCCCGGTTTCCTCAAGGAACAGAGATTTGATTTCCAATGTACTGCTTCTTCCAAGTAATTTTATTCTTCACAGCAAATATACCTTCAACTGAGCATTTAATTTTTTACTTCCAGTAAACCTCAATGTCCTGAAATTCAGCCTATATGTTCAATATAAATAATTTTTATCACTATTGTAATAATCAAATCTACTAGTTATTTTTAATACACATTTTTAACACAAGTAATTTTAATTACCACTGTAATAATCATCTAAGACAAACTACATTAGAAGTGCTATCATCACATACTTTTATGAAATCTGCCTTAACACCAGTGGCAAAATCCCAAAGTTGTGAAATGTGGATTATCATAATAGCTACATCCTCCATAACTCAAATACTTAATGGCACTTACTATACATTATCCCTTTATAGCTGCATGTGAGGGGCTAATACACATAAAGCACTAACGACTCCAAATGAGTAACTAGCTTTGCTACTGCAACCACTGCCAAAGGTTGTTTTTTATCATACCTTCAACCACAATCCTTATTTATTTCATAAAAGTACCTTAAGTTTTCTAAATTAGAAAATTTAACAGAAAATAATAGTGTAGTTATTTCTGAGTAATATTCTTATCTCTCAGCAAAACTTAGGCAGCTATTAAGATCTGAGAGTACGATATTAATTTTAAAACAACCTGATTCTAGTAAGAATTATTAGGGAGAGGTAGTAACAAAGAAGTTAGTTGTTCCTGTTTGCTATTATTAAGTCTTAATTTGCAAGTACGATTTTGCCAACAAGTAAAACAAAGTAGCCTTCCCCTACAGCTTTTGAAAGCTGTAATTATTTAGATCTTCTAACGTTTCTTTTATAATCACTTCAATTTCTCCAACTCAGATTATCTTAAATTTCAGAACCTGGAATTTAGTTATCATTACCAGTGCTTCCAAATTAACATAATTTCTTTTTAATCCTAAATAATTAGACATAGTCATTTCCTCCTAAGTAATCTGTAATGGCTTTTGAAGTGTTCTGTTAGAAAGAAACCTGAATTAATGCATTTTTTTCTATCAGTATTACAAGGGACTTTTAGATCTCTATTTTAATTTCCTTTTGCTGCAATATCTCAAAACCCCTATATTGAAATGGTAACAGTTCCATGTTTATTTACAAGGTAACTTCTTAAAACTGAGATTTTGCCTTGCCAAATCCCTAAACTGACACCAAACAAGTATGATACACCAAGCATTGTAAATATTCAAGATATCATCATAACATAAAAGTCAAGAACAACAATGTCCTGCTTTCCAAATATAATGTATTTTCTTCAAGCAGTCATTACCAAACAAATAACTTTTTAATGGTCTAGGATTTTTCTGCTTTACCTTGATGCACTGTAAGACTCATGTAGTATATGGTTGTTGATTGCCAAAGACCTTTCTGAGCAGTTTCTCATTCTCAGGACAACGTTCTATGGTTTGGACTAAATGTTACTCTTCTCCAGGTTATGTTGGGAATATATTCTGGAAGTGCATATTCTCAGAAAACCACTATTGTTTATAGTCACTAATTATAACAGGGAAAGCAGTAAATTATGGTTTTTAAGATATGTAAATTCTCTGGGCATCATATTAATTTGTTTTCTTCATCTTATTTACATATTTATATTCCTAACAATTGCTGGTTCCTCTGATAATGTTAACTGTATGGTTCCCTTTTAACATCTTTTTTAACAATGATAGACCCTGACTTGTGCTAATTACAACTTTTGGTTTGATACTATGGAATTTTTAAAATGCATATCGACAGATCCCATTTTCAGACTTCCCTGTCTCATAGTTCACAAATACTGACTTGACATGCATGATTCCTGCTTAATGGAAGCACCTTACAGTAGAGATCTCATAAAATCTCTTGAGTCAGATTAATATTCCAAAACAACTACATAATTTGAAAATTATGGTCCTGATTTGCTTTGCTCTCTCAAATAATATTTTCCTCAACCAGATTTTATGTCTATGACCAAAGTAAGATTTTTCATTCTTTTTTCCTACCTTTCTTCATGTATTTTACCATAACCCTAAAGATACTTCTTCAAACAACTCTATGACTTGCATAAAACAACTGCAACTCTCTATGTATCAGGCCTAAATAGCTTCCTTTCTTTTTTTTAAGACCAGTTTATCTCTACCATAAGTTTGAGCATTGTTATATGTGATCAGGCTGATCAGTATTTAAAACAATTCAAATCAGAAGACTGTGTATAGCCCTGGACTTGGCTCTATGTCCTCATTTAAGCACTGGGCTCAAAAGCAAGCCTTCATGCAATGCACTTCTCAGGTTATTTAGTCACAATCTCAATTGTACTACTGCATGAAGACTGTACCGATGTCCTCACTGAAAACATGTTTTGGCTCTTGTTATTTGATGTCACTTCACAGTGCTTAAGTTGTATGCACTGTTAAACTAACCTCCTCAATTTTCCTATTGTCAATGTTCTATTCAGTACCCACCACACAGTACTACGAGCTTCACTGAGTTTCAGCACAAGTTTGTTTGTTCCAGGCTTTTGTATTACTCCTTCCAACAATGTGTTTTTTAAATTATAGCTTCCTACACTTATCAGCCTCTGTTGTACTGCAGCCAAAAGAGTCACAAGAATACACACATGCTTCTCTACTAGTATGTAAAATTATCCCATATTATTCTTAAATGTATTGGAGAAACATAACCTGCAAGTGTCGTTCTGTAGGTTGAGGGTTTTTTCTGGACAGTATAAATCTTGCGTACTCATGGATTGAGTCACACATCCCCCTGGATCTCAATTTCTAGCTACATCATAGCACTCCATAAGCAGCTAAGGCAACACTAATTTGAGGTTCTCCTTGAAATGCATCATTCATGGTACCTTTAACGAGACTATCACAGTCCAAGCTACATGCAAGCTTCCAAAGCTTTCCTGTAGAAAGATCTGAGAGCAGATTATGAAAGTCTCACTCACTTTCCAGGTGGTTTATTTGTCGTTGTTGGTTTTTACTTTTTATAGTTTTATGCCTTTTCCTTGAGTTATTTTAAACACACCCAGTGGCTAACTGAATTTTACAACCTGGCTCCCAGAGTCTGCCCTTTGCACTGGGTTTATGCATTCTCTTGATCATACCAGGTCCTCATTTCAAATTTGTTCACCTTGTCACGCAGTTCACTTTTGCGACAGTTGTGCAACAGGACCCTGCCAAAGAACTTTATTTTACATCATTATTTTTACATATTTCCTAAAAAGTGATGATAATGTTTCAGAACACGATACATGTCTACGTTCCTTAAGAGACTATGCTCTTTATTCAAAATCCTGACAAGATTACCACATGGTTGAGAACTCCAGAATGAGAGCACAAAAGGCAAAATAACATATTTCTAACTCAAAAATAGGAAATAAGGTAAAAAATGAAAGTAAATATACTATGATCCATCAGAATTTGCTGTAGTGACTACGAGAAAATGAAACAAAAACTAAGTAATTAAAAGCTGTATTTTCTCCTTCACAAAGCACACTATCTTACATATTAAAAATAAATGGCAATTTTGTAAATTTTAAGTCTAATTTATTTAAACTGAGGGAGACAATAGACTAGGCCTTATATAAGGAAATTTCCATAAAACTTACTGGAAAGCTTTGACTGTTTCAAAAATGGTACCTAGGCCAAAGGAGAAAGAATAGCAGTAAGTCTTAGAAGATGTATAAGGAAACCAACATAGTAAAACTTTAAACTTAACTTTATGAAACCATGAATAAACCCCAGAAAGGGAAAGTGTGTGCAGGTCTGATGTAGAGAATGTATTGGTTCTTTTGCTGTCATTAAGCTGCATGAGGACACAGCTCTCATCTAGATGTTTCTTAGCCCCATAATCTCTCAAATAAGGCTCTCCTCATAAGTATATGTTCACTTAGTGATAGTCTTGTGAGCAGCTTATTTGCTCCTGATTCTCAGGTGTTTAGGTTTATGTGCTTAATATCAGGTGAGCATAGTACAATGGATGTGCTCAAGGCCAGGCTGGACAGAGCCTTGGGTGGCGTGGTTTAGTGGGAGGTGTCCCTGGCCATGGCAGCGGGGTTGGAGCTAGATGGTCTTAAGGTCCTTTCCAACCCTAACTATTCTATGATTCTATGTATGTGCAAAGGAAGAGAATCTTAATTAGGTATCCAAACTGCTTGTACTGCATTTATGACTTTATATTCTCTGTGGGAGACAGAATTCAGAAAGACAGAGAGGGAGAAAGCATGTGTTATAGAGCATGAGATAGCTATCTATTATTAAAGTTCTAAAAAGATCTCAGGATATATCAGAACTAAGAGCTGCCTAACACTCCTCTTAAGACTTCTCTGTATAGCACAATATTAGAATGTAGGAGTGTGGAGGTGAATAACCCTTCTGAAGTATTTACTGTTGGCCTAGTCCTGTTCCCACAAACTTAAATAGCATTAGCATTGAGGTGAGGTCAAGCGCTTTCAAAAATTCAGCTTTAAAGGGTACTTTTGGCTTATTTTCAGAAGGGCAGCTTCTGCTTTGGCATATATTTTAGAGACAAGACACTCCACTTGATATTTCATGATGGCCCTCCACTGGTATACAGCAGAATGTAGAAAACTCTTTGTAACACAGTAGCAGTCTACTTATACTTTGATAATTCCTCTTCAGAGATTTTCTTTTACAAAGCATGTTATATAAACATATACAGCCAGTAAACATTTCTCAAGCTGAATAACTGAGAGCTGAGGTAAATCTCCAAGCAGAATGCCATTACAAGTTAGTATGCTGTAGGTGCTTTATTTCTTGAGAGCACCGCTCGACTGAAACAAAGTAGAAAGCAATCACAGATCCATATATTACAGTACTGTCTGAATGCCTCTTTGTGTCACATGGGAACTTAGAGCAACCTTAGGCTGCTTTGGTCTATGTTTTGATTCAAAGGGCTCCAGGCAGTAATCAGAAAGCAGGAAATTTGGAGGGAATATAGCACACTCAAGTAGTCCTTCCTTTGGCATTTGGCTGCTGTGCAGGCTTTCATACTTTCCACTCAGTCAAGACTACTGACTCTATGCAATAAATACTTCCCACTACCTGTATCAGGCAGTCTGATACCTGTGATAGTCTTGCTTCTTGTGCCTAGAAGGATCTACCCTGTAGCCAGCCAGTTCACTACTCACCTTCCCTTTTTTAAAAGGATGTTTAAAATTAGCGCAAAATGTTTTCTATGTTTGCACATTTATTCTGTCGTAAATTGCTCTCTTTTGTACTTAACTGAAATTAATAAAATTATGGAAAATTAACAAAACTCAGCCAGATAGATCCAACCATGCTTTTGTCCATTTGAAGCCCACATGATCAATGACACAGAGTTAAAGCCTCGAGGTGCAAGGGCAAAGGACTGGTATTCTAATCCTAATCCTAAACTCCTCCATTCTCAGAAGTGAAAGTAAAATTATCCAAAGACTTTGATATTTGGCTAGAAGAATTTTTTGTGCGTAATAATTGGATGAGATCCTTAGGACTTTAACCTAAAATTCTTTTGAGGAAAATTCGTAACTCCATTATTCCAGTTCCCATCAAGTTTATTAACTGCCCTTGTCCATTATTGCTCTGATGTCTCCCCCACCCTGATCTGACTGCTAAACTATCTTAAAGAACATTCCTGGACAGATAAGTCTTTCTTGCTCAATTTTATCATTTGGCTATCATCCACCTACTGCTCATTAGCTATCTCACAGTTTTTATTTACATGCATTAGTGCTATATACCTCTATGTATACACACTAGATAGCAACTGCACTGTAGTATACTGGGATGTTTCCCTCTCTATTTGCTGACATTTCTTTTGAATTATTAATAGCACTGGTTACCACAGGCTGATGTATTAAATCATAAACCATTTTTAAGGGTTGAAAAAAAAAATCTTTGGTAAGGTACCATACAAGAAAAATAGTATAACCATATTTGCCTTTGCATTTACTTGCTTATTCTAAAATTAAGTGTCTATGATATTTGAACTACAAAATGTAGTATATGCTTCCACTCTCTAGGAATAAAATATACTGCAGGGCTCTAAAGAAAATTCTATTAAACAATAAGCAGGCATTGCAGTAAAATGGAAAATAGAGCTCAATTTGCATTTACCAACTTTTAACATTTGAAAATTTCAGCACAGCAAGTAAAACCAATCTCTCCCTTGTTAGAAAGATTTGTAAATACATTATTTCCTGAAAGTCTGCATTTTTACAATTAAATTCCCCACATAATTTGGATAAATACTATAATGTTCATACAGCACAAATGTATCCTCTGACATCAGGCTCCAAATCATTGTCTTGACCAGTGCAACCCAGTAGGAAAGACTGTTGTTGAAAGCAGACAATTGTGTCACAGCTAGACGCTGATGGATTCATATGCATCACTTATAATGCCTCCTTAATTTTTACTACCTCCATAAAATGTTGCAGACTCTAGTGTTCATTTTAAGAGCACTGCCCAAAATGACTTATGCATCATCTTTCTGATAGGAGAAAGCCATGTTTATGATTTTATTCATTAGAAAACATGGAATTTCATCCAGTTTTTATCTCTAATAAGATCATGTTTTCCTTGACTTCAAGGTCAATACTTGTATACCAGTATTTGCTTCTGAATTCAGGTTGTCTCAAAAAAATGTTTTCTACAATTCTGTTAATTCCAGGCTCATCTGGAGAGGTTAAACACTAGCAAAGGAGTGGTGACTAGTACCCAAGTAGAGTGCACACAACTTGCTTTGAAATAACTCTTGGTAATGCTACACAGGCCTCTCTACACTGGCAATCAATAGAATATAAAAACAGTCCCTGCAGCTATAACAAAGCTGACAGACACTACATACATAAATTCTTACATATACTACATACATTGAGGTAAAGAGAGCATTCACATTCACTTGTATGTACACATGTGCACACATTTTCCCTATTACAGCTCTCTTTTTGCCATGGTAATTCTTGATTTTAATTGTTTTTACAGGAGCTAGCCACCTTACAGTAATCACCAACAAGACAATTTCTACAGATCTATTACATGTTGGGTTGCTGAATGACAGAATACAAAAATCTATGACATCTAAAAGGCTCTACATCCATTCAGACCTAAGGCAGCACTCCACAGCTACACAACAGCTTCTCTGATTGCCAAGAGAATGACCATAGTGACTTAGAGTTCCCAGGCTTCTTTTGAGAATGACAGAGCTACCTGTTTTGTATCTTTGCTAACACTGAGGATGTGCACCAGCAATGGCAACCCTCAAACAGAATACTACTCTGGTATAAGCAACAACAAAATTTAATTTCCCTCCATTATGTTTAAAAGATAACAAAGTGTTTTGCAAAGTTTCAGCTCCTCCAGTTTATTAGGATATCGATAGACATGTAAGTTAGATCATTACAGCTGTTCGTAAAAAGACATGAACAGGAAAAACCACTGAATAATTTTCTCCCTAAGTGTACAAAATATGCAGCCTGTCCTCAAACAGCACTAATAAGGATTCTGATGAACTTTCTGAGCTTACAGGGCAATTTCACATAATTCACGAACCTATTGTCTCATGACTTTACTCATAAGCCACAAAAGTAACCCCTGCTAAGAAGTGTTCAACTGCATTATCAAAGGGGTCTCAAATTTACTATTAGTAAGCCAGTTATGTCAGTGAGTCAGTATTCCACCTCATAAGAACAGTAGAAATTTTCAGACCCTAAGCACTCCTGCTATTTCTGTGAAACTAAGTTTGAGTCAGTTCAATGGTCTCTACCCCTTTGATCACAAAGGACATACTCTATTATTATTCCAGCAGCATAATTTACCACAAATTAGGAACTTGTTGAATTGAACTGTTCCCATGGTGCATGTGCTTCTATTAGTGCTAGGCATGCCCCTTCAAACCTGGTAGAGAGAGGATACAGGTAACAGCTTGTTATTCTGCTAAAGTAACTCATATGCACTGTAGAAATTTTCAGCTGTTCACTGAATTTCCCTTTTTTTGTCTTGGACAGAAATAAAAACATCCTGGTCATAGCATTCAGGAGCTCAAACAGCAGATTAAGATATATCAAAACAGCAGATTAGATAAATCAGAGTTCATTTCAATATTCAAATAGTCTTATCAATGATTAACATAAATAAGGCTCTCTGCTTCCTAATGACTGGCGAAGAATGCAGGTTCTGTTTTTAATAAAATAAAAATGACAAAAACCAAGAAGAAGAATGCAAGAATGAACATTAGAGGAAGTATTCAGTTTCTCTACAATCCTTTGGAACAAACCTAAAAAGCAAAAATGAAAACAAGCCTGTTGGTAAAGAAATTTGGGCTACACTGAGAGAATAAAGATATTTGCAAGTTTTTATTTAGGTCCTCATATCCAGGAAAATGGTAGTGGCTCTGATCAACTACCCTGACATTTTGGGTCATGGGCCATTATCTGACATGGAAAAAATGTCAGAAGGTTATTTTCTATTCATTACTAATACAGAATTTTTTGCATGTAACCAGCATGCGTTATGAACATCACTGCAAAGCCCAGAAGCCAGGTCCTAGCCGGCAGGCTAGCCCCTGAAACTAGTACCTCTTTGGTACTAGCATGGAGGATGCCATATAAACACAAAGAAATAAACAAAAACAAACAAAAAAAAACCAAAGAAAAACAAAACAAATCTTCCTTACTCCTAGGCACTTAAAATCCTAAACATTTCATGCACTGATCAAGTTTTAAACCCTAACAGAGATTGCAGCACAGGTAAAGCAACAGACTCTTCTGCTGGAGATAAAACATACGTAAGACCTTTTCTGTGGTATGTTGAGCAGAAGGTCATAAATTCCCAGCTACCATTAGCTAAGCCAGCAAAGGCACTATTCAGCACAGCTGCATCTAAACTAGAAGTCTGCTGATGGCATATAGTTTGTTCAAAATTCCTCAGTGATGTTACTATGGGAACTTTTGTAGTGAGAGTTCCTTATATCTGATCCAACTTTCAGAAAGACAGGAGTAGGAACAAAGGAAAGAAACTGAAGAAAATGATAGGAAACCATATCAGCACACTGTGTCTCATTTACTGGTCTACTGGAGAGTCCCAGTGGCAGAGATTAGGCATTTCCTACAGGCAGTAACCAGACAAGGTTAGCATCACATCAACAATTTACAATATGCTCAATGTTCTTAACTATTTAGCTGCTACTGAACATTAATTTCACGTTTAAAGAAAAGTGGTAAACTCGGCCGTAGTGATAAAGACAAACTTCTGCTAGTCAAAATATTTGCAAATACTTCTGAAATGCAACTTAAATACACATCTTGGTGCACTGTTAAATTCAGTAAGTTAAAAAATAAATGACAACAAAATATACACTTGGCACAACAGCCCACTGCCCTCCTCCCAGTTCTTACTGCTGGCTTGCTACCAGAGAGAACAAATATCACAGAAACAGCAACACAGATCTTTTACCCCATAAATAAATCCAGAAACTGAATGGAGAAACTCATGTAATGCTTAATATGCATCCTGCTTTCACAAACACTGTAAAGCCTGGGTAGATTGTAGCAATAAGCTCTCACACCAATTTTGTAGTATAAAGGTAGCTAGGAAAAATCACTCAGTTATGGAGTCTTCCTTGCCTGAAGCATATCAATATTAATAGAATCACCATTTGTCTCAGAGAAATCAAATGGTACTGGGAGAAACCTACTGAGCCACAGAATGCTTAGCATAAGAAGTTGTAGTCAATATTAATTTCTGGTTTATTTCCCCATTATTAATGCCAGCAATGAACAGTGCTCAGCCTCTCTCTCTCCTGTGTATTTTTGTTTCAATATACATATCAATTTCCCCTGCAGAGTTACTGTCATATCTAATGAGCAAACACATGCTATATGACATGTCTTTTTATGCCCTTGATTTTTACATTATCTCTAATTAATTCAGATCACCAATAATGTATTTTTAAAGTGGTCACAATTAAAAAGTCATATTAACTTTGTGCAGTCTTACGGCACATAATGCAGAAAGCAAAGTAATGTGTATCTGTTCCTGCTGCCTGCCACAAGGGAGCCATCCAATTTTTCCTTTCAAATTTTCATTTAGAAAACCCCTCAAAAACTAAATAATGAAGCTTCACTAGATATTATTACAGTACGAGAAAGAATGCAAATACAGCCTACCTATTTAACTCCAAGCAGAGCACTTAATTTATGGTGATAAGTTGGTTCTGCAGACGTGCATCCTGAAAATGTCATCTTCTCCAAGCCATTTATGTTTTAAACCAGTCGAACACATTGACAGCACTTGGTAATAACAACTCCATACAAGAGCCCTCTAAATTACAATCCACAGTATTTTTAAACTCTGAAGATGAATCATAGTTTCAAATTCATTTCAGATATTTCCTTCTCAAACTTTCTTATTAAATATCGACCGAATTGTTCCCCATCTCTTTGAGCCATCATAACAGTCAACATTTTTAAGGAAGCTGCTAAAGCACCAAAATACTCAGTTCCGTTCGAAACAAAGAATACACAGACCAAACCTGGATTCACTGGTCATGTCTATTAATTGCAAATAATGTGGTCTTAGCAGTAGAAGAGTTACAAAAGGAAACAGTGGTGCACAGAAATTCATGTCCACATTATATCAATTTCACAGCATTTTAATTTCACATTAGCCCTTTTTTCATCCCATAGTCTGAACGTTCATTTGATGAGGTGTACTTCTGGAATGCATCCTTAATTTCAGTTTACTCAAAAGGAGTTCAGTTTGTGTCTATGATCACTTCATGATGTGAACCAAAGCACAGTAAGTGGTGATAACCAAATTTGCTTCAAAAGCATGTTCCTGATTCGAAGTAAAGCACAAGATGCGCCCACTGAAGTACATGGAAACTGTCATTCCTTTCAGTGAGATAACTTACTTAATAATTCCTCCCTCCCTGTTTTTTTTTATGTCTAATCTTTCAGTTTAAGCATAGTAAGACATGAAGAACAAAAAAGAACTGATAAATGCAGTACAAAAATAGTATAATAAACAGTATAATAAATAGTGTGTTAAATAAAGAGAAAGTTTGCTAGTGTGGTTGTTTAGATTGCTTTAATTTACTCTGGATTTTCTCATTCCCACAGTCATGCACTTAGAACCAAAACAATGGGATAAAGTTTTCCATGCCTGTGCTCAGAAGTCTACTTTAGGGTCACACTGCTGTGCCCAAGCTGAAGGCAATGGGGCTCTACAGAGGCTTTAAAATCTACTCATATTCAGCTAGTTATACTTCCAAGCTTTAAAAGAATGTGTCTATGATGGCAAAGGTAACATACATAAATTTGTCTGCTCTTTAGGATCCTTTTGTCCTGTTTTCTTAAAAAGTCTCCACTCACTGATACAGAGGGGAAAGAAATGTGAATGCAGATACCTGCACACTACTGGGCCCTGAATGAATATGAAAATCTAGTTATTGTGGAAGAAGCTGCTTAAAAAAAACTCATACCTGGGAATTAGAAAACTTTCTATTTTGTATTACGCCTCTCCATAATATTCTGTAGCCGAAGAATCTCTTTAATATATTACACATTTTTCATTTTCTTTCAAACTCTCAGCATCATTAATCTTGTAATTTATCATTTACATAGCAATGATTAGGTGATTATGCATATTTATTGTCCACTGCAGAGCTAACACATGAAATCCAATCATATATTTTAAAGACAGTGTATATGACACTAACACACTTAAGAACTAATATACCCATAAAGCAAGTAGCAAAATGCTGAGCAGGCAATAAACATAAACCCAAACTTTAGCATAGTAGTTCCTTACACATCTTCTCTGAGTTAAATACCGTCCCACTCATATTCTTTACTGAAGTCATAGAAACTGCTACCACTTCTTCCAAAGTGAAGCATGACTCCAGCATATCTATTCTTTCAGAAAGCATACTCAGTATAAACTACATTCCCAGCCACCAGGAGGTCTGGGAATAAAAATTGAAGGGAACTGCCACCTTTTTTTTTTTTTTTCTTTGTTTTTGCACAGTCTTTAATAAAATATTATGACTTTATGATGCTATAGTCTGCATAACTTTACTATCAATCATGTCCCTGTGAGGGGCAAGCCTTGGAAATTAGCAAGATCTTGTTTTGAATAAATAATAAATGTGTTTTTCAAGAAAGAGGAACTTCTAACAGTGTAAAGACAATACCTTACAAAGCTTACCAAAAGAGTAAACGTCATAGGGAAACAAGAGACTGGTGAAGTACGCATCAAATGCTTATTATTTGGTGGGGTAAGTAAATGAAATCTGTAAAATCACAAATTTTGTAGCTTCTCATCAGCTCTTCTCCAAAAAACTGAGATCTGAGTCAGACTAGCTACCTGTCTACTTCAGTAACCTCCCCATATAACTGTCAAAATAGCAATATTTCTATTGGCTGACCCATATTCTAGGAATTACTTACCTGTTTAAAGCTCATCTTCATGCATTCGGCATTTGCATCACTGAGAAAGGATCAGGCATCAAGCACAGCAGAATCCTTGGTATGAGAACTGCCAGACTTGCTGCAGAACTCACTTGATCACTTGCCTTCCCACCCAGAGTGGCTGGGCCTGAAAGCAGAGGGGAAAAAAGTGGTGCTTAAAATCATAATCCAAAGACCAGAGGGGTCACATGCACTGCATGGTGTCTCTCTGCAGTCTTAAGACACAGGAATCCTTTGACCTTCAGCTCTGCAACTCCACTTCCCCTTCTATATGAGAAAGAAAAAGCAAGCCTTTAAGTCTGGATTCTTCTCTGTCCTTGTGCAATAGCCACAAGCCATTTGTGGTTCAATAACCACATTCCTTCCTTTGCCATTTGCTCATACTGTTCCTACCCATTGCTGCATGACTGCTTTTCCTCCAGACATCCTCTCTTCTTAGAAGCTTCTCCCACTAGTATCACACAAGTACTCCACCTGCTGCCCACGCTGTCTCTCAAAGCACTACTCCACCTGCTGCCCACACTGTTTCTAACTGGCTGCTTGGTCACAGGTGGAGTTTCCGCATTAAGCCTTTTCAACTACTGCTGAGGGGAAAGCATGCACTTCATCACATCAATCCTGGAAGAATCACTGGTGGATCCTGAGCAAAGTGCATGGAAAGTCTGTGAACTTCCCAGGCAAATTCTACTAAAATATTCTGCAGTTTCTTATTAGTGCAAAATCAATTAGATTTTGGCCTCACCCCTACAGCAGGCTGGAATTACACTGCATTTTCTCTTTTCAGTCCTTGTACACACCACTCTCTTACAAACCACTTCTTCAGGTGGGTGCACTTAGGTGCCCAGAGCCTTGCCTGCAACAAGAGGTGCATATGTAGTTTCTCTTATACATCTGAAACAGCTTTCTCACAATGATAAACAAAATCCCAATTGTATAAAGCATGTCTTCTCCTGATTCTCATTTAGTAAATATGCACACATTGATTTGGAGAAATCTCCAGGAACTTGCCAACAAAGTTTATGTTGACAAGCAGGTATTCTTTATTGTGGCGTTAAGAGATACAGGGGATAGCTCCTCCTAGCTGTCTCCGAATTGCTAAACAAGCCATCCTTATATAGTCATTAAGCATACATATTCATTATGTGCATGCATGCATATTCATGAGGCTGCGTACGTATTACACCATTCTTCCAGAAAGTTTTCCCACATGCGTGTGGTGGTCTCCAGGGGTTGTTTACTTCTTCCAACAACCTTCATCACTTCTGGCAGCTTCTGAAGCACATGCAGTAGATAATGCTTACACCAACTTAATTGGTTCGGTAACACTGCAGACATAATCATCGTGTCCTTCTACTTACCAGTTAGTTTAGCTGCAGCCCATCCTGGACATCTGCTAGTTTCAGATACTCTTTATCTACACATCCTGTTTTTCTATCCTGTTTTTCTTACACTCATTTTTGTACTAAGGTCATAAGGACCTAAAGCTAAGTCAACTACAACGGTTTATCTTATACAAGTATTCTCATTATGTACTCTAGCTGCACTCTATTTTTTATTTCTGAAACATGTACCTCAGGTATTTTCCATTGCTACTGTTACAAAGCCATCAAGCTTAAAATCAGTTGGAACTGATTCTACTTATTTACAAAGGTTTGTATTTCATTTTGTGCCTACTTGTCCCAACATGTGCCAAGGCTTTCCTGTGCAAAAATTAAAACAACTGAATACCCATGGCAGACAATTGTGCTCCATGTGCAGTATTTCATCAAATCTGTACCATTTAGAAACAGCATTACTGTAAGAACTTTTTCTAGGAAAACAACTTAGGAATGTTAAAAAGTCTCTTCAGAGTTTAAGACAGACTTTGTGGACACCTCGGAAGTTGCATTCATCCTATTTCCTTAAAATTCATGATAGGAACTTGCATCCTCCTCGTGCTTGACACAGAAAAGTTTCAATGAGACTGCCTGAGTTGTAAAAATGCAAATCATGTTTGGGCCTGTTGCCGTTTTGGGGCTTTCTAAACAAAGACGTAGTCTAGTTTAGAAAGGAGACACTGTTTATTCTGCACAAGGTGCTTGATGGAAGTCTCCACAAATCAAGCACAATGATGATCATAACTTGAAGCTATTTATACAATTTGAGAAACAAACAAATTGGTGTCCGTTGGTTGAGAGTTACACAGTTTGTCCATTAATCATGTTCATGCTGTCTTTCTCTTAACTCAGTGGTTTTCTTGAGCCTGCAGGTCATGCAGTCTCCAGCCAAAATTACCTTTTACCTAATTACTGCCCATTTTCTTCTGGGTAGTCATCCAAGAGTTGGGGACTAATACTCCCCATTATTAGTTCTGAGTCATCCCCCAGAGAAATTGGATGAATGCCCTTTGCTTAGAGAAGTCTTTTGTATGTTATCTCAGTAATCTACATTACCACTTCAGAACTACTGATTGGATTAGCATTATTTCCCTAAGTGCCACAAGCATCAACTGGAAGAGGAGTAATAATTTTAAACTGAAAAAGGGGAGATTCAGGCTAGACACAAAGAAAACTTTTACAGTAAGGGTGGTAAAATACTAGAACAGTTTGTTCAGAAGAGCGGTAGATGTGCCATCCCTAGACATTCAAGGTGAGGCTGGATATGGTTCTGGGCAAACTGATCTACTTGAAGATGTCCCTGCTCATTGAAGTGGGGTTGGACTAGATGGCCTTTGAAGGTCCCTTCCAACCCAAACTATTCTATGATTCTATGTACTGCAATAGTTTTTGCTGAGTTATTCCTCTTCATAATTATCAGAGAATCACAAAATAGTTTGGGCTAGGAAATGGCCTAAGATTAACTAGTTCCAACCCCCCTGCCACTGCCAGGGAAGCCCCACACAAGACCATGTCACTCACGGCCCTGCCAACCCGGCCTTGAACACTGCTAGGGATGGAGGATTCAAAACTTCCTGGGCAACCTGTTCCAGTGCCTCACCAATCTCACAGTAAAGAACTTCTTCCTCATATTCAACCAAAATTTCTCCTATTTAAGTTTGAACTCGTTACCCCTTGTCTCAGTCTGGAATTATTGTAGGCCCCCTTCAGATACTGGGAGGCTGCTATGAGGTCTCCATATAGCCTTCTCTTCTCCAGGCTGAAAGACTCTAATATTAATAGCCTGTTTTCATATGGCAGGTGCTTAAGCCTCCTCACCATACTCATGGCCCTCCTCTGGACTAGCTCAAAAAACTTCATGTCCTTCTTAAGTTTGGGACATGTCCTGGATTCAGCAGTAGCAGTCATTTTTGTTCTTCCTAGTAGCTGGTGCACTGCTGTGATTTTGACTTTTGGCCTGGGAACAGCGTTGATAACATCGACGGTTTTAGCTGTGGCTCAGTAATGTTTACTCTGACCAAGGACTTTCTGAGTCTCATGTTCTGCCAGGGAGGAGGGGAAGCCAGGAAGAAGCAGAGACAGGACACCTGACCCAAACTGACCAAAGAGGTATTCCATGCCACAGCATGTCATGCCTGGTATACAAACCAGGGGCAGTTACTCAGGAGGGCAAGATCACTGCTAGGGTCAGGGGGGTGGTCAGCGGTAACATTCTCTCCCCTTGTTATTTCCCTTATCATTATTATTATTGGTGGTAGCTGCAGTGGTTTATGTTATACCTTAGTTACTGGACTGTTCTTATTTCAACCCATGGGAGTTCCATTCTTTTGGTCCTCCTCTCCACCCCTCTGGGAGGGAGTGAGCGAGTGGCTACAGGGCTCTGGGTTGCCGTCTGGGCTTAAACCACTACAGGACAGCAGAACTGTACACAGTAGTCCAAGTGCAGTCTCATGAGAGCAGAGTGGCAGAATCACTTCCTTCAACCCACTGGTCACGCTTCTTTTGATGCAGCCCATGAGTTGGCTTTCTTGACTGTGAGCACACACTACCGGCTCATGTTCAGTTTTTCATCTACCAACACCCCCAAGTCCTTCTCCACAGGGCTGTTCTGAGCCTCTTCTTTGCCCAACCTGTAGCTTTGCCTGGGATTGCCCTGGCCCAGGTGTAGGATCTTATCCTTGGCTTGAGCTGGCACTGGCCCACCTCTTTAGTTTCTCAAGGCCCCTCAGGATGGCATCCTTTCCCTCCAGCATTACCAGCCGAACCATATAACTTAGTGTCATTGGCAAACTTGCTGAGGATGCACTCAATCCCACTGTCCATGTCTCCAACAAAGATGTTCTACAAGATCAGTCCCAATACAAACCCCTGAGAGACACCACCCACTACTGTTCTTTACACGGACATTGAGCTGTTGACCACAACTCTCTGCATGCAGCCATCCTGCCAATTCTTCAGCCAGAAGATGGTCCATCCATCAAATCCATGTCTTCCCAGTTTAGAGGCATGGATGCCATGAAGGACAGCGTCAAATGCTTTGCACAAGTCCAGGTAGATGATATCAACTGCTTTGCCTCTTTCAGTTCCATAGTCCCATCACAGAAGGCCATCAAATTGGTCAGGCATTATTTACCCTTAGTGAAGTCATGTTGGCTGTCACCAATCATCTCATTGCTTTTCATGTGCCATAGTGTAGTTTCAAGAAGAATATGCTCCATGATCTTGCCGGGCACACAGATGAGACTGACTGGTCTGCAGTTATATGTAACTATGTATTATGATACACATCTTAAAATTATTTATATATATGCATGTACTTTATTAAAGATGTTTCTTTTCAATAAAGTTATTGAAACAATAAAGTTTAAAGTTTTCTGAAAGTGGCAGAACTCTATAGCACTCATCACTGAGAACAGGTTAATGATGCTTGCAAGAATATTTGAACAAGTCCAATCCAGATTACACATCTGCTTTCAGACAGCATGTGTTTCTGCCAGCCTCTTGTAGAGCTCCTGTGGCACTTGGGATTTTTTGCATGTTCAAGAAGCTGGGGAAGAGTGAGTGGCACTTTTAAGACTATCAAGGACTCTTACATCTCAAGACTTCTTAAGACACTCATGTTTTCAAGAGTCTTCTGAAGAGAGAGTTAGAGAGTCAAAAGGTCTTCAGTTCCTTTGCCATTTCCAGCAACACTGACTTGGAAATGATCCAGCACTTGCACAACATACCCATGCTATTAGAACTGCTTGTGCAGACTAAGGGCTCCCTGCAGATGACACAATGCATGGCAACTTACACAACACTGCAATACTGGCATTTTAATCCAAGTGTGCCACTCATAGGGCGAATGGATTAGGTATAAAATATCTTGAGTGATATCTGCCTCTGATTGAAGTGATCAGGTAATTCATTATATAGAAGGCAAAAAAGCAGACTTTACTTCTGCTCCATTGAATAGATTGTAGAGCCCAATTCAAAACAGTGCTGAGGCCAGAGTATATATAAGCAGCCTACCTAATGATACGGACAAGCAAGAGATATATAAATCATGTAAAGCCGCATATGCATTCCTACTCAGTTTTGTTGGAAATGACAGTGGATGACAGAAAAATTTTATTTGCAAGTATTAAAGACACACATATTTAAAAAACTGCAAGAGACTGTCAACAAACAGACCTTCCAAAAAGCAAGAAGGAAAATGCAACAGGCAAAAGACGTCTGACTTAAGACAAAGAAAACATTATCCTACAAAGAAAGGCCTTCAAAACAAAGAAAAAACAAACCAAACCTAACCAACAAAAAAAAGGGTAGCTATGGACTTCTGATACGTGAAAAATTTCTGCTGAAAATCTAATGCTTCCATACTGCGTCATACTCATTACAGAATTTTCTTACATTTTCTTCTCTTTCAGAAAACTGAGAAAACCATGATCACCATTTGGCATATAGCAATCTATATATTCAACAGAATCTGAAACCAAAGAATTTTAAATAATTAATGAAATTATCTGATACAGAAAATATCCAAACACCCCTAAAGTCACTGCCACAAAGCTTCCAGACAAAACTATTCTTTTGGAGCACTAAGAATTCTAATGAGACAAAAATAATCATTTGTCCTGGGTTCAGCAGTAGCAGTCATTTTTCTCCTTCTTAGTAGCTGGTGCACTGCTGTGTTTTTGACTTTCAGCCTGGGAACAGCGCTGATAACAGCAATGTTTTCAGTGGTTGCTCAGTAATGTTTAGTCTGACCAAGGACTTTCTGAGTCTCATGCTCTGCCAGGAAGGAGGGGAAGCCGGGAGGAAGCAGAGACAGGACACCTGACCCAAACTGACCAAAGAGGTATTCCATACCACAGCATGTCATGCCCAGCATATAAACTGGGGGCAGTTACTCGGAGCGGTTACATCATTGATTGGGACGGGCTGGGTATCGGTCGGTGAGTGGTGAGCGGTTGCATTTTCTTCCCTTGTCATTTTCCTTATCATTATTATTATTGGTGGTAGCAGCAGTGGTTTGTGTTATACGTTAGTTACTGGACTGTTCTTATCTCAGCCCGTGAGAGTTACATTCTTTCGATTCTCCTCTCCATCCCTCCGGGAGCAGTGGGAGTAAGGTGCGGAGTGAGTGAGCAACTGCGTGGCTAATTCTGGGTTGCCAACTGGGCTTAAACCATGACACCATTAAATTATTATTTTGGGTGTTCTCATACTAATTGTAGTGAAGTACTTGCTTTATGAAGCATCTAAGAGAAGTTGACTATAGCAGAGTAGCATTCCATAAAACCAAAACAGAACACATGGTTATAAAAACCTTCTTCCTAACTTTGTTAATGCATAACTTTTTGAAACATGCTAAGAAAGGTGCAATACTTTTGAAGTGCCCAGAGGTAGTGAAAGTACCTCTTTCATGAATGACATTCAGTATGGAACTTCACTGGAAAAAATTATTCAATAACATGATACATTTTGAAGATTACAGTTTCTCCAAGGTGGTTTGAGTCTTGTGCTTACTTGTGAAACACTGAATTCTTCACTTTCCAGTACTGGATCAGAGTCTACAGGAAAATGTATCAGAGGTGCTTAAATATGTTCTAATATACGAGTAACTTCTTTCCTCTGCATTTAATTTTAAAGGACTCAAAATGGCTGTTACCTGGATAACTCTAGATAACCTTATAGTCATTTCATTCTAGCATGAACTAGTGACTGGACTTATGAGGAAACTAGAATATGCAAGCCCACCATCAATAAAAGGGCAGTTATGTACAGTCAATGAACTTGTAACTATTATTTATTATTTTCCCCAAGTGTGATACAAAATTATCCCACATCCTATCAAATCAGTTGTATCAAATAATTCCAAACAGCAACATTTTTTTTTTTTTTTTTTTTTTTTAATTCTGCCACCAAAGTAGTTCTGCTGACTTCTGTTTCAGAGAGGAGAAAAATGAAAGCTTAAATACTTCAAGACAGTAAAAAAGAGAATAAAGCAGAAGTACAGAAATCTTTTCTCACAAATATATTTAAGTATTTCCTTTGTTCTAAAATAAAAGTTTTGTGAAAACGAAATAGTTTAAAATCATGAGTGATACTTATATTAATTTATTAGAATAAAATAATCTACTAAAGAGAAATCAAAATTTGAGAGTATAAGAAACCAATATCTGATGTATTATTCCTACAGTACTTGTCAAATATATTCCATCGCATTTAAAGATAGTATAAATCATCTTTATTAAAAGTCCTGAATTCTGCAGATACAGTAGTGATGTGCTTTTCTGAATAAAATATAATACAACATAGCACAAGAGAGAGCCTATCACTATGCTGTGTAGAGACCTCATAGCAGCCTTCCAGTATCTGAAGGGGAGCTATAGGGATGCTCGGGAGGGACTATTCGTTAGGGACTGTGGTAACAGGACAAGGGGTAATGGGTTCAAACTTACATGGAGGAAATTTAGATTGGGTATAAGGAAGAAGTTCTTTACTGTAAGGGTGGTGAGGCACTGGAATGGGTTTCCCAGGGAAGCTGTGAATGCTCCATCTCTGGCAGTGTTCAAGGCCAGGTTGGATATAGCCTTGGGTGATATGGTTTAGTGGGAGGTGTCCCTGCTCATGGCAGGGGGTTTGGAACTAGATGATCTTAAGGTCCTTTCCAACCCTAAGTATTCTATGATTCTATGATCACACATTGAGTTTAAGTAAAGGAAAAAAATCTAACCTAAAACATTTCCCTATAAACAAGGGATTTCAGTGGTATAAGCATCCTGTAGTTAACCAGAAATTCTAAGTATAGAATTGATTTTTTCTTTTCCTCAGCTCCTACCTCCTGCTTCAAAGGTTGAAGGCCTTTATACGGATTTTTAAGAATGACTTCATGTATTGAGACAGTGATGAACCTCTACACAGGAAAAGAAGTCATGGGGGGATGATTTTTCTAGCATTTCATTAAAAAATATAGAAAGTATAGCAGAGAATACAATCAGACTAATCAGCATTACTTCTTAAGTACTCCAATAGCAGTTCCATTAAGTAAAAGTAAACCTTGAACAGGATTGCCAAAGCAGTAAAACACTGTTCATACTGGAGCTATTGATGCAATAAACTGTTTTGTCTCCCAGTCTTGAAGCATTTTTCTGTTTGAGAATATACCCTTATCACCATAAAAGCACACTTAATGTTAAGGACACAAAACTTGAACTATAGCAATCACTGCATATCATTCTAATTATCCCAAGATAAGTGTCTATTCCTTGGGTAAAATGCAGTTTTAAAAAATTCTGCATTTTGAAAAACATTGTAAAGGTCTTTTCCTTATATATATCCTTACTTTCTGACACCAGCCAGGCAACAGTAGAAGAGCATTATTTAAATATGACATGACATGACATCTTCAGTGATGAAAGGATGAATTTTTAAATCCTAGGTCAGGAACTGCACCTGGTGCGAAAACTAACAGGCAACCATATCTAGCCTCTTAGACATACAAATGGAACCCGATTATGCAACTCTTACATTCTCTAATTCAAAAATGTCTCAAAACCACAAAAAAAATATTTTTGTATAACTGAAAAATTACTTTTTCCTCATATTTACTTTTCAAAATACACTACTAGAATGATTGTTTAACAGGTCATATAAGCAATCTGGTCCTATTTGTTTTATATCAACAGCTTACGCTCCCCGACACAGGAAAGCCTTTAGAGATGTGTTTCAATATTATATTCAGCTGGTAACATAACTAGCTATGAAGTAGGGGATAGCAACAGAAAAACATGAAGTGCTTAAATGGAACACAAAATGGAAAGGCACCCTTTAAACTATATCATAAAGGGCAATTCTGTTCAGGAGTACCATGTGACACAATTCAAGTAAAGCATAATTTTTCTGAATTTAGAATAACGGCGTACAGTATCGTCTTTCATAAGTCTAAATTACAAGGAATTTGTCAGTTATAGTATTCAGAGAACCTGTAGCACTGCCACGCAACACTGCAAACTAAGAAACAATTCTATGCAAGACAAACAGGTAGCATCATTAAAAATACTGTTAGAATTTTAAATGCTTTATTCCTTGCTGTTAATAATGTCCTTGTGGAAATATGAACTTAAATATTTTTCTACCTGCTAATTAAATGCCTTTCCATTTACTGTCATCACCTCCAAATGTTTTAAAAATCTTTCCACCCTACCTGAAAGTGAAACTGTGGAGCAGGACTGCTGCCTTTAACGACTGCACTACCTCAGATGTAGCCTCTCTGAAACACTTCCCAAACACTTTACACACTGAGCTACACCAAGTAATGTCAGCCCCCATTTGGAAATTATGGCATGTTACCCCCTAGGCAATACCAGAGATGTGCTGTCTAGGGGTTTTTCCAGGAGGTTAGCACAAAAAGGAAAATAGGAAGATAGCTGTCCTTTAAATGAGGCTTTATTACCTCCATTAGCCACTATACCCCAAGAGTATGAGGATCACGTTCTATTTAGTCAGAACCCAAAGATAACAAAGAGAACGACTCTCCTCACTTCTCAATGATGAGAACTCACCAGGCGCTAAGGGGAGGTACTGGTGTGCCCGTCTCGGCCATGCCCTCGCTGTGGTTTGCCCCCCGGCTGCGGTGGCACAGGAGCGATGGAAGCCGGTGTTCTGGGGCTGTGACCAGAGGCGGGGTTAGGCCGTGCGCCCGTGGCTGACGGAGCAGCTGTCTGCGGGAGGTCAGGAGTCAGGGCGCACAGGTCTGTTCTAATTTACTGCCTGTTCTGGCAGGGACAACGTTTGTGCCCAGGGGTGCTCACAGTACCAGCGCCAGAGGAACAATGAGGGAAGACTACCTATGGAAAACAGAGCTGGCATCTACGTGCTTGAAGCAGCCATAGATACTCTGGAACACAGCCATTTCCAGTGTTTTCCGTGTCCTTTGTAGCTTCAAAGGCTAGACAGAAAACCAGACCATGGGGAAACACCAACAGTCTTCATTGAGTTTTGGGTTGGCTTTTTTTTTAACACATGGTGGGAATGATACAACCTCTTGCAGCTGTTGGCTTGTGTTTCTCATTGCATCAAATTGAATGCTTCCTACACATCAGTTGTTTAAACATAACTGAAATATAGACTAAAATTAATATGCAGTTAAACCACTCTTTTAACATCATCGTATGGGTTAATAATTGACCTTCCAGATTCAAAATATGGGGAATTTGCAAGTCCTAGAATACTATTTTAGAAGAATTATACATACATATACCTGTAGTTATTTATGCACTTTATGTGTTGGTATAAAACTGTCCAGGTACTCAAATGCTACCTGTTAGCAGCTGTAGGGGTTTTTCTGACCTACCACATTTCCATTTGACTTTTTAACCTATCCCATTTGAAATCTTAGCTTAAAACCCCCCAAAGTACGTGGGATTTAAATAGCTGTCATGGGTTCAGCAGTAGCAGTCATTTTTCTCCTTAGTAGCTGGTGCAGCACTGTGTTTTTAACTTGTGGCCTGAGAACAGCGCTGATAACACCAATGTTTCTAGTTATGGCTTAGTGATGTTTGGTCTGGCCAAGGACTTTTGGAGCCTCATGCTCTGCCAGGGAGGAGGGGGAGCCG
>JANRGW010022245.1:0-19929 GCA_024733675.1 Psilopsiagon aymara
TTATTATTGGTGGTAGCAGCAGTGGTTTGTGTTATACCTTAGTTACTGGACTGTTCTTATTTCAACCTGTGGGAGTTACATTCTTTCGATTCTCCTCCCCATCCCTCTGGGAGCAGAGTAAGGAAGCGGGGGAGTGAGCTAATGGTTGCGTGGCTGATTTACAGCTGGGCTTAAGCCACGATATTGGTTAGCTTGGTTTTGAAGCAATAACTGGGAAATGCATTTTAATAGCTTTAATTCTCTATACCACACCACATTAGAAAACATTTTTTAAATTATCCTTGTTATCATTCTATTGTTTGCCAAGCCCTAAAACAGTCGATATCCCTCCAACACTTTTAAACTCTTTAAGTTAAAACAAGATTGATTAAAAAAAAATTAAATACAAAGTTCCATATGATCTTATGTACTCATTAAATGCCAAAAAGCCATTTTGTCCTTCTCATTCCCTTTTATAGCTATTGACTGAAATGTTGCATCAGTATCAATTATGGGTATTTGAAACGGTAAGAATGGTGGAGAAGCAGAGAATGAGATTTCAAGATCACATCAAAGCCATAAATATTGTCATTCTTACTGTTCTAATGTCTTTTAAGCTTTATTTACTAGTTAATTCATTGCTAAAAAATCTTTCAGGTTCATTTAATTTTCAAGAATGTGGCCTTGTTAGCATGTTGCAAGGGCTTTTTTTTTTTTTTTTTTTTTTTGAACAGAGAAGCTATATATTATGTGGCATGAATTATAAAGCAGTTGTCATGGAGATCTTGCTAATGTGGAGACTATATGCTGTGTACTTCGAAAACTGTAGAGCCTATCTGTTTACAAGCACCTTTTCTTAATGCCTTGCAACTGGTGGTTGGGATAGTACCTGGATAGTTCAGGTACTATCAAAAGGCATAGTTCACTGCACTATGCCTTTTGCTGTCACAGTGATACATCTCAGCAGCTCTCACTTTGCACCTGCCTAAACATTACACCGGAAATTTTAGTGGTATTCAAGACTGTCATGAGGCGGTGCTTTGAAATATACTGAATTTCTCTGCAGCTTATGTCTTATAAAAAAATGTAGAAATTACATAGAGCTGAAACAGCTAATGTTGAGAATTTGAGACCTAGGAGTTCTTTTATTCTTTTGATATATCAATATTAATTAATTTATCTAAAACCAAGTAGGTATACGAAAGCGATCTTGAACCAGTGCCTGCAATCTGGTGGCTCAAGATTTGCTTTCCTCTGTAAGATTTTGGTAAGTAGGTTACAGAACTGCTTCCCTCTGTTTGCACAGCTGTGAAATGAGGACATTTATGCCTAATTATCTTTATAAACTGCTTTAGAGCTCTCCCAATTGAAAACACCGTTTAGATGCTAGAAATAACACACCTCTATCTCAAAAGTTTTTCAAAATATAGCATTCACCCATCTTTCTCAATAGCTGTACTTTACTGTATATTTAAGACCTCATAGCAGCCTTCCAGTATCTGAAGGGGGTCTATAGGGATGCTGGGGAGGGACTCTTCGTTAAGGACTGTAGTGATAGGACAAGGGGTAACGGGTTCAAACTTTAACAGGCGATGTTTAGATTGGATATGAGGAAGAAATTCTTTAGTGTAAGGGTGGTGAGGCACTGGAATGGGTTGCCCAGGGAAGTTGTGAATGCTCCATCGCTGGCGGCGTTCAAGGCCAGGTTGGACATAGCCTTGGGTGGCACGGTTTAGTGGGAGGTGTCCCTGCCCATGGCAGGGGGACTGGAACTAGATGATCTGAAGGGCCTTTCCAACTCAAACTATTCTATGATTGTATATTCATCTTAAGGAATTTTTATTCTTGAAGCATCACATACCATCCCTAACAGTCAGTTTGACAATGTTTTTGCTTGCATTACCAAGCTGGCATGTGAACTTGTTTTGTAAGACATGGTTTTGTAGGAAGATTTGTAGTACTACAAAAGTTCGTAACAGCTAAGTATCATAATCTTCCTATCTTTGTCGTAGTGTCTGTAGAAGATATATACCAGATTTTCTGGTGGAGAAACCGAGATACAGCCTCACTGAAAATTTCTAAGTAGATTTTGCATTAAGCATCAAGTTCATCATTTCATACTTTCATAAATACGTAGGAAATCATGATGCCTTGCAAAATGAAATTTAAGAGACCAGTTCATGGAAAATATTACATGCTCCATTTACTCTGGCCTCCTATGTACCTTATTTTTTATTAACTCACATATCCTTTATATGCAGAAGACCATCTCTCCAATATGAAACCCAGAAGGGTGGACTGAAGAATGGTGAGGGAGTAAGCCAAAACTGGCATTTGCTTTTCTAGCACAGAAAGTACATTCAGAAATTCACCCTACATTAGAAAAGAAACGAACCTCACAAGATTCTATTGCTGTTTCGGATGTTTTTCTGTGTAGATAAATGAACAAAATGAAAAAAAAAAACAAAACAAAACTAAGCAAACAACAACAATAAAACAAACAAACAAACAAAACCCAAAACAACCAAACAAACAAAACAGGAGGAAAACAAAAGGCAGGAGGGAGGGAAAGGGAGAGGAAGGGTGAGAGAGAAGAGCAGTCCTGATGGCTTTTGTGGACAGCTATAAGTGATTTACACAGTCAAAACCACTCCTTTTACTGCAGAAGGGAGAGCATACTAGTAGTTATCTTTTTTTCTTCCTTCAGTTATTTCATATTTTTCCTCTTTTTTTGATTTTGGGGGCAACTTCCTTCTGAATTATACTAGCAGCTAATTATTGTTTTACTGCCCTGGTGAGATTTAAGGGCCGGAAAAAATTTCAGTTGGAAAATGCCTGCTCCTGTGTTCCATAAGCAGGCAGGCTTTGTTTTTCTCACCAGGTGAGGGAGAATTATCTCTTTGTTTGTTTTTCTTTTTTTTTTTTTCCTTACAGATGACAATTGGTGTCAGCTATGGTTCTGCTGCACAAAATGTAGTTTGTAATATTCCTCTCTTTTGGAATTTTTCCAAATTAGTTAATACACGTGAAAACTGCAAATGCCTCACCCTTGTTAAACTTCTCCCTTCTATTAACTCATGCTAATTACAGTGGATAAGACTGCCTTTTTTTCCTACTGGCCACTACTAAGCCTTATTTTTTTTTTTTACTCACTACCATCAGTTTTTCTTCTGTCGTTTTCTTCTGACTTTGGTAGACTGGGAACTCAACATATTGCTACAACTTCTCATGATGATCTACATTTTCTTACTAATCTGCTGAAATATTCTACTCTTAAATATGTAACACATACACCAGCAAAGTAACAAAAACTATTTTAAAGTTGCACACAACTATTCTCCCCTCGTTTTGCTGGTAAGTTTGGTACTTTAGAGAGAAAAGCTAAGGAGGGAACTTGAACATAAAAACACAGTTAAGCATTAAACAAGAAGAGGCTAATCACAGTCTTTTATTTGGAAAAACAACCCACCCCACCCCCAAACAAAACTAAACCCAAAACACAAATGAAGTTATAAATGGATCTGGTGAGAAAAGGAAGCACAATATAAATTAATAGAATGCTGTCAACTTACCACTAAGGATGATGACGGAAAAGTCCACAAATACTGTGAGAAACTAGATTTTTTTTTCTCTAATTTTTCATACTACAAGATGATATGTGGAAGTCACTGGTGACTTTCTGTATTTCATCAGTCACAGCACTCAAAAATAATCCTCACATCAAACCATGATGTCAAATTATCCGTATTTAGTTGCAATGTTAAGGAAGTCATTTAGTTTTATATTGAAATGAGTTTTAAAACTAGAGGGCAGGTCTGGATGTTTAAATAACTGAGTTTGAATCCTAATAATGACATATCAATTATTTCAACAATCTTAAATAAAGTTTAATGTCACTGTTTTGGGCTTGCTCTTTGCTGATTTCAAAAGATGTTGAAGACTCCACATGCTAAAACAAATAAGAACAATTCTCTTCTTTCCCCTGCTCCTAATGAAAGACAACAGATTCCAGCTTAGAACTGTCAGGAAGCTTACTAGCAACTTCATGTGCTAACATTTACGGAGTCTCAAATTGAAATCAGAGAAAGACACAGGAAACAGAATGGACTGATGAATCCTGATAATCACTTTAGCATCATGCGTTGGACTTGTGTAGATCCTCTTAACAGCAGAGCAAAAATGACAACAATTTGTATATTTATTACATTAGTGGTACCTCACGTAGATTAGAATGAAATGCTCTGGAAACAGCAGTTAGGAAATAAGTAAATTTCAGGCAAAGCTAACCACTGAGGATGGTTCCTAGTCTTCATCCTGTAAGGCATCATTTTTTTCCCCATGTCACTTCAAAAGAATATATACAGAACTGCAAAGACATTAAAGTCATTCCTACCATGTGACAGTGAATCATAATAGTTGTTCCTATTGTATAGTGGAAAATGGGAATGTGTGAATCTGTAGAGACATTAAAGTAACCATTAATCCTTTTCTTCTTGTCAGTCAAAAATGCTGTACTCTTGGGGTAAGAACATGTTTCGCTGAGAACAAGCTTTTAGTAAAATAGATTTGGCAGATGCATATTTGCAGATGCTCATGAAAGATGAATCATGACATTTCCTGGCAACAAACACACCAAAATGTCTGATTTGCTACTCTCTTTCTGTTTGGGTATTGCATCAGCTATATACACTGTATATGTATGTGTTAGTGTATAAATCAATCAAGCACTAATGAAGAAAATTATTTGCCATCAACATCAGAACACAATACTACCATAACAATATCCTGATCACAAAAAGAACAGTGAGGAACAATCTGAAACAACTGAATAGGTTCTTCAGAAGCACTGTAATTTGTGATCGTCACAATGGTACTGGCAAATTCTTTGATAAACCATGATTGTTGTATTTTCATAGGAGACTTTTGTTTTTGTCACTAAACCTTGTCAAAGATTAATTACCTAAAGACAATTAATCTGACATCTGTAAACACTGCCAGTGCAGAGCACATTACAGGAAATGTTGATTTTATCCTATATTTGAGTAAAGAATAGGAAATGACTGGGAAAAGGAATGAATAAATAAGTAAATAAATAAAATTGAAATTATCTCCCAGTTCAGTACTGTTTAACATTCCAATTTAATGTTATTTAATTAATAAGAGATTTGTATGAAAACCAAATCAAGCCAGCAAAAAGAAAAAGAAGACAATAAAAAGTCAGAAAATGAACACAGGAGAACACTGAAGAAGTTCAAGCTGATGCTCAGAACCACATAAGACGCCATGTAAAATATACCAAAGCTCAGATTAGCATTTGGCTAGCTGGAGGAATACAAATTCTCCAAGCAGTCAGGCATCAGGTTAGGAAAGCTAACCTGATGCCTGATAGGACTAAATGTGGCCAGGGACATCAAGAGCAACAAGAAAAACTTCTGTAACTATGTTGGAGATATAAAGGGAAACAGGAGACCTGGTTACCTGGGATATGGAGAAGGATGAGGGGAACAATGACGTTTTGCCTCAGTCTTCATCTGCTCTAGCCACACTGCCCAAGTCGCAGGAGGCAAAGGCAGGAATTAGGACAATGAAGAATCAGTTTGTGTAGGAGAAGATCAGGTTCAAGACCATCTAAAGAGCCTCAAGTAACACATGTTCACATGGAACCTGATGAGATGTACCTGTGGGTCCTGAGGGAACTGGCTGAGTAATAGCTTTAAACTGAAAGAGAGTAGATTTAGATTAGATATTAGGAAGAAATTCTTTACTCTGTGGGTGGTGAGGCACTGGAACAGGTGGCTCAGAAAAGCTGTGGCTGCCCCATTGTTATGGTTTAAACCCAGCCAGGAGCTCAGTACCATGCAGCCACCTTACTTCCCTCCTCCTTGGCAGAGATGGAGAGGAGAATCTAAAGGAGGTAAATCCCACGGGTTGAGGTAAGAACAGTTTAATAAGTAAAGTACAATATACTACTACGACTACTAATAACAATGATAAGGGAAATAACAAGGGGAGAGAATATAAAACTAAAAGGTAAATGAAAAAAAAACCCAAATTAATAAACACAAGTGATGAACAACACAATAACTCACCACTCACTGACCAACATCCAGCTCAGCCCCAGCAGCACTCAATCCCTTCTGAGTAACTCCCTCCATGTTTATATACCAAGCATGAGGTGCTGTATTTTGAAATATCCTTGTGTCTAGTTTGGTTCAGGTGTCCTCTTCCTGCTCCCTTCCAGCTTTCTGATCCCCTCCTCACTGGCAAAGCATGAGACTGAAAAGTCCTCAATCAGGGTAAGCCAAAACATCTGTGTGTTATCAGCATTACTCTCAGACTAAAGCCAAAACACAGCACTGTACAAGCCACTAGAAAGAAAACTAACTCTGTACCCTGTACTTGCCAAAACCAGGACACCCATCCCTGGAAGTTTTCAAGGCCAAGTTGGATAGGGCTTTGAGCAACCTGGTCTAGTGGAAGGTCCGCTTGCTCATGGCAGGGGAGTTGGAATTGATGAGCTATGATTTGGCAAAGTTAGATTTTCAACACCAACTATCAAAGACACAGGTACTCTCTTGCTCCAACATCACATAATATTTTAGCCATTAATATAGTTACAGCTTCAATTTCATGTTGACAACTATAGAAAACCCCCCAAAAAACCCACACTGAACTGAGCTCATAGGTTGATTCAATCTCATTCATTCCTTTGGGGTTTTTAGGGTTTTTTTTAGCTGTTTTATTTTGTATGTTTAGGTTGTTGGTTTTGTTTGGGGTTTTTTTCCCCTACTGTTTTCTTTTCAATTAATTGCCTTTGTAAGGAGGAAGAATCTGGCTATTCCATAAAAACTTCTTATTGTAATACTTACACATTAAAATTGTAGTATGCCTTTGAAGTTGAATTCTCCATGCACTCTACAAGCTGTGACCTCCCAGGTGATATATATGCAATCCAGAGCGTCAAATCAATGTTAGTGAGAATCAGATAGGCCTTCAAAACACAGACAGTACTAATGTAACAAAGGTAGAAACAAATTTGGCATCAAAGGCTTCAGTCTGTTGTACAAAGCTTTACAATACCTTTGTTCATTCTTAAGGCTTTTGCTCCTAAAACTATATTTAGAAGTATCAATTAGTTCTTTAAAATGGATTTAAAGGCAAATAACCACAATGTATCACAGTAATTTTTTACTCACATTAATTCAGCTTGAACATAAGAGTTACATTTGACCAAATGGTATCTTCCAGACAGTATCCATCCTTGGCATGAAGAAATCCATGAAGGCTATTTTGCTTGTCTACATGTACTAGTAATAATTTATAAAGACCTTTTGCTTCATTTTTACTTTGAAATACTCAGCTGTTTTTTCCAGAGGAAACTGCTACTGCATTCTTTACCTCCCTAGTTAGGAGGAGAGATCAAGGACAATTAACACTATCAATGGGAAACACACGCAATCTTGGAATAATGATAAACCCTTGGTTTGTGGATTGAAGGTATTTCACCAGTATGGCTTTAAACAGATTGTCTTTTCTCACCATCACTCACTGTTTTTGTATTCAAAAGTCAGCGTAATCATTGTTCTTTGCAGATGAAATCAAGCTGCAGTGCAGGATTCTGTTTCTGGCTGAGGGTGTTTATTTCTTACTTAGTATAATATAGTGAAAGTCACAGCAATGCTGATGGGTGAGGCTGATGTGTGGGCACAGAAGCCTTCCATCATGAATTACTGAGATAAATTTCTTAAAACAAACTTAAAGATGAAAACTTTTCAGCTAACTGAAGTTAATAAAGATAGGGCCTTCATCATCTGAAGGAATGGAGCCAATAACAACTAACAGAAATAATATCACAAATCATTCTTTATAAAGTAGGATTGACTATTATTTGCAAAAATGTCTTTCATGGGAAATTTGCGAACTCTTACTTGTAGAATGACAATAATAAAGCAAAGAGGAAAGGCCACAGGGGACAAAAGGATAAAATACGGCTAGATTCTAATGTATTTGAAAGCAGGTATTGATTTATAGAATACTCTACAAAACAATCATGTTTACAAGTTCAAGTCATATGGCTAGCATGGGAGTCTATTCGTATAAGAAACCAATCTATGTTCATGGCAATTTTTGGAACTGATCAGAAAGACCTGGATACTCTAAAAAAAAAAAAAAAAACCAAAAACAAAAAAAAAAAAAAACAAAAAAAAAAAAAAAAAAAAACAAAAAACAAAACAGCATATATATGTATGTTTTATTACTGCCTACTTCTTGCCATTAACTCTTGCATCAATATGCAGGGGTAGGTTTTGCTCACAAGATGGCAGTGTTGATTATTACACTGCTTCACTGAGCCTTCGTCTAGCAAAAGGTCCCAATGCTGGTACCCAAGGAAAGGCATCCACTGTGAAATTCCCTAGAGGGCTACTTCTCCACACCTGCTTACCCAAAAAGCAGATCATCTGACCCACCACACTGTATATTGGCTACCATAAACCCTCAGAAATAAATACGCAAACTCATCTAAATCTCTGAACATCCTCATATCCAAACAATGTTCCAGTTCTTATTAATTTTCATGTCAATAGAAAGCATTTTTTTCATCCTTACAGATGGCTTTTCCCCTGTAGAAAGCAGGGATGGTCTCTAAACTGGTAAGGCTCCAAGTTTCTAACTTGTGTTACATTTTCTTTAGTAGCCAAAGGTTCCACATGATTAACACAAATGATTATTAATGGTATTTGCAATGCAGATCTGCTCAAGTAGTTTTGGAGAGCCTGTATTAAGTAACACTCAAACCTTATAGGACTTTTTTTCTGGACCTAAGAGGTTGCATCCTACCAAATTCACTCACAACAGATAAGAACTGAAACTTTTTCTGTTGAAACTCAGCAGTGCTTCTTTACCTACCAGTGGCACTTATAAAAATCATACAGGTGCAGAGGACTTTTATCCAGCTCATCTCCAGAGGCTGAGAAGCAAGAGCTTATCACTGCCGCTGAAGACTATGGCATCTTTTGGAGAGCTGCTTCAAATATGAGAAAACAAAAGGACCTGGAATTTGTTAATGTTTATCCAAATCCAGAAAAAGAGACAAGAATTTTTGATGAAGATTGACAATAAAGGAAGGTTTATGTCAGTAAATGAGAAAATAAAGTGTTCAGAAAAGGGAAATTACACATTCTTTTAGCAGTGAGCCCAATTTAACTGCAAAAGATATAGTAGAATGAATGACCATGCCCGAAACAGGCAAACATACAAACCAGAGTTGCCAAAACAAGTTAACAGAGCTTCTTCCTGCAGGTCGTGTTCCAACCAATCAGAGTCATCAAGCCATTGAGAAACACCCAATACAAACTGAGGCAAAACTGACAGATTTTCATCCTGTAAAAATGAACCACATGAACAGCGTTTCTTTCAAAATAAGAGCATTAAAGATTCTTTCATTTCTCTGCTGTAAAATTGAAAAATGCTTACTTATGCATTCCCACTGATGTGTCCCCAATAACAAAAGTGATTTTAAAGTAAATAAACTTGCAGTGTTTACTCTTGAGCATCACATGTGAGATGAAGCTTTTCTTAAAGAGCGGTTGTGCATGTAATGAGACAACATTTGCTTTGGACACTGTAACAAAGACATTTAACATCATGAAGATAGTAAGACTTCCACTTCAATCCCAACAGCAACAAAATTCAAAGTCCAGGCTGAGACTGTGTCTGAAATGTAACCAGTTCTGCTTACACACTGCAGCACTGACTGCACCTACAGCGTTGGATCACCCTGGTTTGGTGTTACTTGCAATCTAACACAACATACTAAAAACGGTGTTATGCTCCTAAAGTTGGAATATCCTGATTTGTATGGATAGTTAAATATTTACTGTTTACATTAGTAAAGAGTGTCTATTAAATTAATTTCTCACCTACATAATCCATATTTTGGAGACATGTAGATTTTTAAAAGATGGGAAGTTACTTGCTTGTAAAATCTCAGCAACTGTGGTGATCAAATGGCTGAAGCTATCACAGCTATACAAAGGCATTAATCTATGCCTTCTTGCTGACAATGGGGAGCTCAGAGAGGAAAAAGCATTTCTCATCCATGGAGAGAAGTCAAGACTGTAGATAGAAGGACACTTTCTCCCCTCTCCCCCCATTGCCTCCCATGTAGTTGTTTCTCTGACACTTCTTCTCATTAAATGATTTTCTACAGAGCACTGTGCTCTGGATCCATCTGTTACAATGGCCCTGGCCTGGTTTGTGCCATGTTTGTTTTCCTTCCACCTTTTCAGTCATCAGTGCTGCCAGAACATCCATTATACCCTCCCCCTGTGACTATGACAATGGATTCTGACCTTGCTTTCCTGTCCTTTCTTGTTCCTCTTTCAGCATTTGTGTGGATATCTCTAGGCCAAACCACAAATTTGACTGGTGCCTTAGAAGAATATTTTTCTACTTCAGACCAACCTCTCCTGGCCAAATGAAAATATCAGGTGATAAACATTCTGGGATAAGAAGTACCTATTTTTGCATGTGTGTGTGATTATGCTTTGCATGAGTTCTAGCTCCTTGCATAATTAATAACATTTAGTGATGCTAATACATGGTACCATTGCCTCTCTTTAACAACTTGCTACCCTCTCATTTTAATTACTGTTCCTTTTTCACTTCCCAGTTGATTGACCATCTCCTTCCCTGCACAATCTGTACCTACAGCACAGGCTGAGCTCCTACTGATATTGATGGCGAATCAGAGTTTAGACTCTGCAATAGAGATCTGAAGAATGCAATGGTGGGGAGAAACTTGCCCTTGGCTGCTGCATGCATGACTCACTACAAACTGATATTTCAGATGCCCCAGATTATGACCTACTTTACTTTACTCAGAAAGAAAGAATAAGATATTTCTGAGGCTGATACACCACCATTTTCTGTGGTAGCAAGGAAGAAATGCTTTCTTAAGCATTAGATCAATTTTGGAATTCTACCAATGATTAAAATTCCCTGGGGTCACTGTGCAAAGTCTACTGAAGAACTGATTTGATTTTCATACATTACAAATCAGATCTGCAGTCTTTAACTCAAATGCAAGGTGCATGTTTCCATACATAAGGGATCGTCTAACTGATGAAAGACCAAAAAGGCCGCCATAAATAGATTCACTGTTTGGCAAAATTACAGGATTTGTGGGTAATTCGTTCAGTACTGACACCAGAAGTACCGTTTTTAGCCTATTCTGCAAGCGTTGAGTGGTACAGGCCTTAAGAGTCAGACAGTCATTTAAGCATGTCCCTAAGTGCTTTGCTGATATAATATCATAGATCCACTGAAGTCACTGGAAGCTTTTCCTTCACTTTTATGGGCTTTTCATAACACCTTCTATGATTCACTTTTCCAGGAATAAAATGCTAATATGAGTAACAGCTCTTTCCTCATACTATTTGTCAGGTCTACTTAGACTAGAAACTCTTTAGGGCAGATCCGTCTTTTAAATGCAGGTCCTGCGCATAGAGCAATAGTCCCCCAGCTCTGGAAGAGAACTAACTACTACCATAATATTATGATCCAGGTCAAACCAGTCTTAATTTATGGAAGCTCAAAGGCCGATGTTATGCAGAGGGACAGGCTAAATCACCAACCTCTTCTCACTCTAGAATTTAACATGAGTAACTGAGTTACAGTTAGTGAAATACAAGACCAGCTCTGTTATTCTACTGCTACCAGAATTTCTATGATTCCTTGTCCATGTGTGGATTTATATAACCATGTAGATTAAACTTGCCACTTAATAAGCATGTCTGGAAACAGTTGTGGCTCAGATTTTGAAAAAGTTTCGAAAAATGAAGTACGTGGTTACACTGAAATCAGTGCAAAGATATCAGCTCTTCCAGGAACTGCATGAAAATTCTGAGGACTGAACACTCTTCGTGAAGGTCTTGACCACTGCATTAACCTTAGAAGAGATCTGAGAGAGCTTAAAGAAATGCCTGCTTTTTTTTTTTTTTTTTTAACATCATAATATACCTGTGTTGGCCTTTTTTTTAATCATATGCTGTAATATAATATAATATGGGAAAAATTATAAAATATAAGCATTTTGATCTGTAATGTTTTTGGATTAAAAAATATGTTAAAAGGTTTCTATAGAAAAAATATCCCATGTTCGGTTGCTTGTCTAATCTGCAAATCAAAGGCTGAAGATAAGACACGGATGAAGGAAAGCACAAAATAAGAATGTTTACCATGCAAATGAGCTTCATTAATACATAAGATCCTTATCTGGACCACTTAAAGGTTCCATATAGTTGGATTTTTCTGCTGTGAGAAATTAGGCTTTCTTTTGCAGCCAGCATTATATAGAGCCATTAGCATCTCCTGGATTGTTCATCAATATAAATGTAAAATGAAAATTAGACATCAAAATGAAATAGATCCAACCTATTTTATGTTAAGATTTAAAATATGGAATATAAAAAAAATACATTCAGACTATCCAACAACCCAAAATGATGGTTAGATTTCTAAGTATGTATGTTTTCAATTTTTTGTTAATCAAATGGCCTTACCCAACTTGTATTTTATATCTATTATTTTAAACTTCGACTGATGGTAGGAATTCAGTGTCTAATTGTATGATAAAAACTCTAATGAGTTAGAATAATCAATCAAAGAAGGATGACCACTATGAATAGAAATTAGGAGTTTTCTATTATAATTCACAACCACATACTTCTACCTAAAAATTGGATTTAGCTTTATCCTAGAGGTTTGTACTAATGCCTTTAACAACCTCAGAAAGTGACACTGGCATGCTCTTATCTGTTTACTTAATTTGCTTATAAAATTCTACCCTGGGTAAGTACAAGTGTAAGAGACTTCACAATGATTACAGGGTCTCAACACACTGTGTTAATTACTTTCAGCTTCAAAATTTCTGCAAAACTTTACCAGTGTTTTGAAGGCTTGCTTGTTGGGAAATGGGAAATTCAGCCTCAAAATTGCAAGGAGCAAGAGCTTTGTCTAAACCACACTATGTAATGGAAAGACTTACAGTGATTGTAATGAGCTTTTCATCAGACAGAAAACATATAGTATTTCAATATAGAATTTCTTCCTGAAAACATTAATCTGGCATACCACACCTTCCTTAGCTTTTCTATTAATTTATGGTATTTTTAGAAAGGATTTTAAGAGCAGGGATGCATAACAATGGCTTATCAGCTATGCAGTAAACATTACCATGAGTTTAAGACAAAAACTAGGCCACCAGAACTACTACTACTATTATTACTGTTGCTGCTGTTAAGGCATGGGGTTCTATCAGAAAAAAGTTCTGATTCATATGTTCACTTTTTTTGGAAAGCCCAGGACTTTTTTACAGCGAAAATACATTAGAAAGTAAGGACTTCTAATAAACTCAGTCTAGAGAGCTGATTGTCACTAACCTACATACAATTATATCAACAGAATCAATCACCAATCATGTGACTGCAGCTGCCTGCCTCAGTTCCTTTCTTTCTCAATATCACAGTAGAAAGTAGTTTTACAGTACACCCTTCAAAAACTACACCATTAAGTAGACACACACGTACATATACAGCAAAGATACACAGATTATTTTTGGGTTTGCTTTTCGTTGGTTGTTTGGTTTTGCTTTTGCTTTTGGTTTTTGTTTGTTTGTTTGGTTTTTTTTTTGTTTTTTTTTTTTACATTTTACCATGTTTCCTACTCACAATCTAACTTCTAAAGAAAGAATCATAATAACATAAATCTCAACAGTGGGTTGTTTGCACCCTGCTTTCATTTAGCATATGCAACAGATCTCTTACAGTAATTGCTGCTAATTTCTTTTTCCTGTACATAAATACTTTAATAATTACAAATGAGGCAACAAAGAAAGTCAATTTGACATCTAATGTTCCACACAGAAATCACAGACACTCCGCCAAGGAATTAATTAAAATTACAGACACATAATAATGACACCAATAATAAATACTCATACACAGGTAATAAATTAACTCATTAATTCAGCCAGCCCACAGTTGTAAATAACTGTATGAAAATAACAAACATTTTATATCAGGGCTTTAAATGTTAGCTCTACTTTTAATACTGAGTTTCCTTCTCTGGTTGTTCAATATAATTATGCTTTAATGGGAAGTTAAAATGTAAATTTTTTAAATAATCTGGAATAAATAGGTTGGAAACTTCCAAAAACACTTCAAAAAATTCCCAGGATTTTTCAAGTTCTGCTTTACTCTTGAAACAAAAAATCACAGCATAAAAGCATCGGATGCATGTGTTTATATATATGTATGGGTGCATGTGTGTGCCTGTGTGTCTATACCCATATAGACACACACAAAAATATGTACCTGCAGGTTCAAACATTTTACAAATACATTCCATTGAGGGATGCAAGATCATTCTTCAAAACATTTTTAGTAAAAAATATGATACATATATGAACCACTTTAATTCTGATTAGCCGGAAATTGTCAGCTTCTGTCTGCAAAATTGCGGTACTTTATTGTAGTCATGTACAGGCAAAACTCCCGCCACAGGGAAGCAGATCGCTTATACCAGTTTGCCACAGAGAGGACATCCCATGAGCATCTGATATCCTTTTAGGCTGCTGTGTGTGACTGCATCAGAAAGAAACCCCATCAGTCTATCCTTACAAGGAGAGAAGTCAGAAAGGCCAGGCACATCTTTCATTTGTCCATTGACATATATAAATACCTTCTTTTGTCTCTCTTCCAGCTTTTTCTGACACATAATTTTGAAAAGCAGAAAAGCTGTTCTCACTTCAGAACCTTGGCTATGTACCCATTAGCTACTGCAGGGAACCTACTGCTAAAACTGATGACAATACATGTTGTCATTCACCCACAAGTCCACACAACAATTTATTAATTGATCATTTTAATTCTCCAGTGTTTCCAGTAAAACAAAATTTGTAAGCACTGGCTTACTATATGCTTTTGATTTACTGATGCAGTCTTTGGTAGTGAACTTGAGGAGATTCATCTACAATAGAGAGCAGAATCACATTTGTATTGGCAAAACCATGGCATACTCCCAAGTTGCCAGTCAGGAGCAGTTTTACTCCCATCACGCTTATTTATTGCAAATGATTTACCATATATTTAAAATAGTATCTAAAATGAATCAAATTATCACCAACCCATATAGAATTGTCCCACAATTTAGACTCTCCTTCATCTTTCACTCTAGAGAATATATTTTTTAAAGCAAGCTGCCCTATTTCATGCTTGATATTAAAATAGGCTGATAAAGCAATGCTTTGAGCATCTTCAAAATTTAATATTTGATCCACTTATGCAGTTTCTTCACAAATGATTTCTTTCCTACCTTGGAGTAGAAGTGTGCTACTTTGTAGTAGAATCAACAGATTCTTCATACAATAGTTTTCCAGTTGTTACTGACCCATAAATCCTCCAGGCAATGACTGCCCCATAATAAAATATATTTTAAATAAGTAAGCTATCTCAAAATGAAAAAAATGAATTAGTTTAATGTTATTTCTACTATAAATTTAGAAATAGGCTTGGTACTAAATGGTCTGGTAGAACAGATTCATTACAAGAATAGTAAACTGTACCAAAAATTACAACATACCATTCTTCCCCTGAGCCTTATTCTAAAAAGCATTCTACTGCATGGTCACAAAATGTACTAAGGGTTTCCAAAGAAAAATAAAAATTCAATTCTGATTAAAATTTTAGTTACTTTGTCTGCCTTGACTATAACTTTACATAGTAAAAATATATTCCAGTAACTATCATATTTTTAACACCATACCTGCGATTCATTTACATATATATCCTGTGTCAAATATGGTCACATTCTTTACAGAAAACTAAAAAGATCTCAAATTTATCAATTTCATAAAAATCGACTTATAGCTTTTCTTCCCCTAATCACCTTAGTAACTTTATCAGCTAAAACATAAGCACATTTCTTTCCTAGAATTGTTTTCCCATCTAATACACCATTGTATCATGCAAGCATCCAACACTATATGGGTGTGCAATAGAATCAGAAGTTATGGCATGATTTTTTTGCCATTCACCTGCAAAAAAAAGTATTCTAAATGCAATATATTTCCAGAAAAAGAAAACAAAACCAAAAACCAAACCCAAACCAAACAAAAAAACCAACCAACAAAACCCATCCTGTATCAGAGATGATAAAGAATAATTTTCAAGCTATGGGACTAATTTACTATTGGTCAATAATGCTAAAATTATTTGTATAAGTTGAGGAATTTTCCAGTAAGTACTCTTTAACATGCTCTCCTGATAGAGATGATGTAAGGGGAAATTTAAGAACAACATAGATGTGATGTTTTCATAGCAGGGGAAGAGAACCAGCAAGCCAAGACAAGCTGATATGTTTTCTCCTAATTTGCTGGTTTAGGTGAAGGAAACCAATGAGCTGGGACAGGCCTTAACATAATATTGTACCATAGCAGCAGAAAGGGGATCATTAAAGCCAATATGGGCCACGGTATAATTTTTGCTAACCCTGCAAAAATACATTTGGCATTACTTGTGGTGACACAAGAAGTAACCATATTGCTGATTTAGCATAACTATAAGGTCTGAGAATATCTATAAGCTGTGGCAGGAACTGCTGAACAAACAAATGGCTGATTTAACACAATAAATAGCATATATGAAAAATAATGCAGTAACAGCACAGTTAAGACAGCTGCAGAATGAGAGGAAAATGAACTCTTTGAAAGGAACATTACCTTTGGAATATGGAGTTCAAAAGTCAATATGGAATATTTAAATAAGAAAATATGAGAGCTGGTTTCAGGAAATCAGTTTCCAAGAGAAACATTTCTCAGAGAAATGGGAAAGCCTCCATACTGGGAAATTGACTTAGCAGAAACAATGAACTACCAGTCTACGAAACTGAGGAAGCATAGAACAGAAGGCCATAGGTTATGGACTCTTGGGAGGATATGAGACAACTCAGAAAACTAGGAAGGTGGGATTAGCAAATGCAGATGAGCTTTATAAACCTTAGCTGCTAAGAATCAACTGCTGTGGAAGCAAACACCACCAGGAAAAGCTGGGATGTGAGATAGGATGCTGCCAGGAGCCCTGTGCTATTAGTCCGGACTCTAAGGACCAACAGCGGCTTCTGATGGGCCACACAGTGAGCTGGGAGATCTCGAGGGTTTGGGAATGCTTGTCATAATAATGACATTGTGGTTTTAATATTTATGTGGCTATATGCTGAGTAGTTTGCTATAGCTGTCCATTGCCATTAGTATCATTAGAGTTATACTGTAAGACTGTTAGAGCCATTTGCCATCCACTGCCATTCTCGTAATTATGTCAGGATCCTAATTGTCTGTTGTTATTGATTACTTATAGCTATTTGACTCACAGTTAAATAATGAAAAATCATAGTTGCATTTGGTATTACCATGCTTAAATTTATAATCAATGTAAATTTTTAAAGGCTGTCCTGTATACTTCATGCAGTTCCTTTATTCACTTCATAATATGTTGTTCACTCCCCTCTTTCTCCACCTCCAGATCAAATTTGGCAAATCATTTCCCAGTGCCTATGGAAATAAACACAGTTAGATGATCTTTAGAAAAAAGATAAACTCCTAGCTAACTAGGTTGTGATCAAAAGGAGAGCTTACATAGGAGACAGACACAGAAATACAAAGGAAAAGTGTAGTATAAGAATTGCAAGAGTTGCTATGTATTAAAACTCTGGTCCTACCGATCAGCCAGCATGACTTGTACTATGTAAACCACAAATCATACCTATTTTAACAGTAGTCTAAATGCTGGCAGAGGACAGGCTTGAGTTAAGATGTAGAGTGAAGAGAACAGTGCCTGCTGAGGACACTTTGAGAAGCAGTAGGAAAGTGGAAGAAAAGGTTGCTTTTTCCACAGAGAGCAGTCACAAGAAGGAAGATACCAAATGGAGCCAATCTGAGAGGAAGGCTGGTAGATATGCAGGTTTGTTTAGTTAGAAATATATATATATTGCTATATTATTTTCATTGGTGTTTTATAGACAGAGCCTGTAGTGAACTCTTCATGTAAGACTAGCAAATTAGATTTCACCACGTTTTTGGGAGACTCACCTTCTCTTTTTCCTGCCAAGATGGCAAGTCCTCCATCTATCCTTCTTTTTTGAGAAAGCAGTGACATCAGCCATGTAAAAGAAATGCAATAATTTAGTATCTTACACAATTTTGTAAGTCAGCAATTGTATTGGTTGTTGGTGGCAAGGCACGGCATGGGCATGGGCATGGGCATGAGAGGAGGCGGAAGCTGCCCCATGTTGGACACAGCCAGCTCCAGCCAGTTTTGCAGGGCACAGCTGAGGACTGTCAGCCACACTAGTGGCATCTCTGGGAAACTGTATATAAGAAAGTATCAAATGCTAGCCAGCAGGGAGGGAGGTAATGTGAGAGATCACCCTGTGAGCACCCAGGTCAGAGAAGAAGGTAGTGCTGCAGGGGTTGCAGGAGGCTTGTCCCCTGTGGCTGCAAGGAGACTGTGTGGAGCACATATGCACACCGGAGCCCATGGCAGAGCAGGGAAATGTGTGAGGAGGAAAGAATGGCAGAGGGGAACTGTTACAAACCGACTCTCATTCTCCATCCCCGTGCACTCCCCAGGAGCATGTTAGGAGAAGTGAGTGAAGCTGAGCCTGAAAAAAACAGGCAAAGAGAAAGGTGCTTTATTTTTTGTCATTGCTCCTCACTTTCCAATTCTATTTTAATTGTTTTCAAACAGATGAGTCTGTTTTGCCTGTGACAGCAAGAGTTAGGTGGTCTCCCTATCTTTGTCTTGACCCACAGCTTCACATTTTCTCTCTCTGTCCTGTTGAGGAGAGTTGCGAGACGGTTGGGTGAGCATCTGGCCACAGTTCAAAGCCAACCACCACCACAACAGAAATTGCACTGATGTGTTGAGAGTGTGTCTTGCTACAGTGGCTTGTGAAGGAAAGGCTTGCATGAGACTTAGATACCACTTGGAGTCAGATAGCCTACCTTGTCGTAGCAACGAACTTACAAGCACTGGTACACAGTGAATACATCAAGTAATTTAGCTAAAAAGAATGAAGTATTTTCTTTTTATAATTTATTGTAAAAGTGTGGCAAACTTTTCTGGAATAAATATTTTGAACTGATAGACTACTTCTTCCACATTTGCATCCACACCAATTTTCTTCAGGGTACAAATGTTTGGAACTGCAATGAAATCAGAGGGCTTTTTTGAATAGTCTGATACTTAGAACAGCTGTGTAATATTAAGTGCAACTGATATAAAGCATGTCTTGAGAGCAGCTGAAAATACTCAGCACAGAGAAAACACTTTCCCCCACGTCTTGTTCTCTTTTGTTAAATCTGCTTTCAGCCGCCATGATGAATTAATAAGGAAAAAGAGCTCAGGAAAATACGTGGAATTTTTTGTTTGTTGATTCGCTTGTTTATTTTAAAGTTGTAATCTATCCATGCTGGTCTCCAGAGGGGACGCCTGCAGCGCCTGATCGGGGGGAGGCTCGGCATCCCGGAGCTTCGACACGGAGCAGCCTCAAGTCCTCGACAGGGCTCGCCCAGGCCCCGGCAGCTCAGCGGACGCGAGAAGCTGACTCACAGGGGGCAGTGCCAGAAAGCGGTGGCGGCCCGGACTGATTGGAAACTGCCCAGGGAGCGCGGAGAGCACGGCGGGCCGAGGCAGTTCACATGGGCGGGCAAACAGCACGGGCTTGAGGCAGTTCCCTCTGCAGGCGAGCGTGATGGCGACCCGGGCTCAGTCCGGGAGCTCTGTTCTGGCTGCCCCGGCGGGGACAGAGCCGATGAGAGGGGAGGGTGCGCCATGGGCGGGGCTGCACTCGGTGCGCCCCGGTGGAGGTCCTCCTGCAGCGGGGGCTGAGCTG
>JANRGW010022246.1:0-22379 GCA_024733675.1 Psilopsiagon aymara
GGATATAAGGAAGAAGTTCTTTACTGTAAGGGTGGTGAGGCACTGGAATGGGTTGCCCAGGGAAGTTGTGAATGCTCTATCCTGGGCAGTGTTCAAGGCCAGGCTGGACAGAGCCTTGGGTGGCATGGTTTAGTGGGAGGTGTCCCTGCCCATGGCAGCAGAGTTGTAACTAGGTGATCTTAAGGTCCTTTACAACCCTAACTGTTCCATGATTCTGTGATTCTATAATATGAAAAACATAGTAAAACTTTGCCTTTGTTCTCGGCAGTATATCACAGTGAGCAGTGGAACTTACAGTGAACTGTGGACTAATTTCCTGTTCATCTCCTGTGGATTTTCCTGGTGTTTTAACATTATGATTCAACACATATTGTAGCCCCTCTGTCATTATGGACACTCTGTTCTGACATGTAATTTCATAAAATTCAAAGCAACTCAATTACAGGACCTTACCCTCTCTTTCAGTTTTCATTAAAAACATTTAACATTGAGGTGGAGACAAAATGTGCTCAACGGTACCTTCAGTTTCTTAAGAAACCAGAATAGAACTGCCAGCGGGGAAAAAAGCAGCAGCAATCAAAAATACTCCAGGCAACCACTAGATGGTGCTACTTAGAGGATATAAGTAGCACGAAGGAACTTTAAGACCCAGGAGACATCTGCAAGCTGGAAGCCACATCAAAAAGACTCCCCCACACCCTTTGTAACTGTGTAGGCCACTTTTCCCACACAAACAAGCTACAAACTTGCAGATCCTGGTGAAACTCCTTCAATGCAAAAAGAGACTCCTCTGCGCTTGCTGACTTTAATTCAAACTGGCACCTGAAGAGCAGTAGCCACTGAGCACTCTGTTCTCCAAATGGAGATCAGAGACAGGCTGAGGTCCAGGGAGCTCATACAGTACTGAACATCTTGAAGAGGCCACTTCTACCAGCATCCCTCATCACCCTGACTTGAGCCTTCAGTGCATGAGCACCAAAGTGCATAAGTCTCATAAGCAGTTTCTGCTTTCCCTCAAGTTCAGCAGCATTTCTATGGTATTCTATGGTCATATGCTACTATCATAAGGACTAGTCACCAAAGCTACAGAACCTTCACAGTTCTTATAAATGAAGATAACCAAACCTGACTTCACCATTACATGTCACAAAGAATTTGCCAAATCACATGTTTGTGTAACCAAAGTTACATCCCTGTTGCTGTGTGGCACAAGCTAGAACCCAGCTAGCTCTGAACAAGATTGCAATTCAGCATTTTGCCAGTTAACAAGATTGCAACACTCAATGTCATTTTCCTGCAGTGGGTCAGCACACTCTGTGCTGTCTCAGTCCTCTACCTGGCAATGAATCTGAGTTGGTAAATTTAATCTTCCCTGCAATGCTAAATAATCTGTCTCCCTCCTTCTCCATCCTACCTTCCCCCCCCCCCCCCCCACCGCTTCATTCTTAGGGGAATAATATTAGCATTTATGGAAGTAAACACCTCAGGGTTTTGCTAATGTGCTAATGAGCTACAGCCTTCCACCTTCAGATCACAAGCATGAATCATATTCAGCTCAAAGGTAAAAATACTGTTTCTAGCAGAAATCTGATATCAAGATGAATTCTAGTTCCAGCTCCTCCACAAATTCGTCTTCATGCTTTTTGTGCAGTTGTATTTTCCAAGTCAGACAGGGCTCTGAGTTCAGCTTTGACCCTCTATTGCAGCAATATCGAAAATAATTTTGACACAGAATGTCAGGATATATAGAACTATTACATTTAGAACAGAGAAAAATGATTTTTTTAAGTTATGTAAATTCTATGACTCGAATTCACAGAAGTACTTAGGTTTTTCAGCAAAGAGCTACGAAGGCAAAATCTGTATAAATACAGAGCCACAGAATGGTTTGGATTGGAGGGGACCTTGAAGAACACCCAGTTCCAACCCTCCTGCCATGGGCAGAACACCTTCCACTAGACCAGGCTGCTCCAAGCCCTGTCCATCCTGGCCTTGAACACTGCCAGGGACGAGGCAGCCACAACTTCTCCAGGCAACCTGTGTGAGTGTCCCACAACCTTCACAATGAAGAATTTTTTCCTCATGTCTAATCTAAATCTTCCCTTTGTCAGCTTCAAGCCATTCCCCCTTGTCCTGTCACTAAAGCACCCTTATGCTTTACATACCTTTCACACTAAAGGTTCTACTGTGGGTACATATTTAAATGATCCAATTTTGCTTACAGACTGCAAACAGCTTCAACTGATACATCTCAGAAAGAAGTCATGCAAAATCTGAAGAACTTGCTTTGGGAACAATAACAGGGAACAGGCTTTTGAATTCCAGCCTCTGCAAACCCCTACAGGGCTTGTGCTCTTTTTTCTTGCTAATACAAAATCACAGTCTTACGCCTCAACGTTGCTCATAGTCACTGCAGAGGTTTATCTCTTCCACAGGAGGGAGCTTCTCTCTTGCAAAGAGGACTGAATCTTTTGTAGTTCTCATTTTGGAAATGTGTAGGAGCTCTAAACAGTTCTGGAGTGCCCCACGCCTGACAGCTTCCACACAGTATTAGCAAAGTAAATTCAGAAAATGGAGAACACCCCCCAGAAAACAAAAGATCAAGCACTTATAAACCATTCTTGAACCTTTGTGTTATATCACACTATTACTCCTCCCCCTCATGCAATTACTTACATAGAAGAAACTGAGAATGTCAAGTCCAATACCGTTTATATCCAGACGTATCTGACATATATAAACTTCGCTCATGTGACTGAAGGTATCAGCTACTCAGACAGTACTAGAAAAGAAACAATAAACCATGGCAATTCGAAGAACAGAACATCTAGAGAAGAGATCTGGCCTAATAGGTAAAAGAAATAACTGAATACAAAATTGAAAATATATTTTAAAGGACACAGATCAAAGCAATCCTCTCTCTGGAAAACCATTTATGAATGCAGCAAGTGACATGAGCTTTACTAGAGTGAGCCTGGATGGCTGTTTTTTCCTGAAGAAACACCTAGCTTCCACCATTCAAAATCCTTAAAGGACTACACTTGGTCTGCAGCTCTGAGCTGCAAATTCTATCAAGGCAGCACTGTGCTATCATCAAATTTCACAGCTGCTTCTTCCATTACTACTTCCTTAGCAAAAGAAATCACAAAATGCAGAAGTGACAAGAAAAGTGGGAGCGATGCTTAAGCTGTTCTGTTCTCGCCATCTAATAGCTGGAGGATTCCATATCCCCTACCATCTAAGTTCTAGTCCAGGGGGTATATCCTCCTCCTGATGTGTATAGCTAATTCCCATCATCAACAGTGGGCATAACACATGCACACAAAGGGGACAAGGAGTCCGTGAGGCCCGTTGTAAGTAGTGATTTCCAAATATCAGGGTAAACATACTTTGCATGTGATAGCTAATAAGCCTGGGCACCAGTTTCTGTATTTAAGAATACATTATGGGTTTGTACACTCAGAGACCTACAGATACCTTACTCACCTCACTTCCAGCTTCATACTAGGTTCAAGAATTGGTTCTGCTATGAATAACTAACTGCTACATATACAGATTTATACACACAGATCTAATCACAGATCAAAGCTATGTGGAGAAAATGAGGTAGAAAGGATTATGCAAAATACATCTTCTGCTCCAAAGATCTTACAATCTTGATGTATGACTAGCCACATAAAAAATAGCACATGCTGCTCTGAACTCCTTCCTCCTATTAAAGTCATAACTAAAAAAAATATCACAAGGCTTCCCTGTCTTCAATACTTGCTCTATTACTGCAAAGCCAACTATGGTGAAAGCATGCGGGCTGTGTTTTGGCTTACACATAATCAACACTAGTAAAGACAGATTCAGCTGCAGGCCATGGTCAGCTAAACAGAAGGCTAAATGTTAAGTCAGAGAAGCCAGCTCCAGTCTGATAAATCTGTGGTGTTAATTTTTCTTTAATCAAAGCCCAAGCTAACATTTTATTGAAAAAACTTACATCCAAACAACCTGCAGACCATGTCACGTCACACTCTCTGCTCTGGGGAGTTTTACAGAACAAAACTTTCCCTGTTCACAGATAATTAACTCTGCAAAATGATCATGCTATATGGTAAATGTAAACTGCTAAATATTAATAATGAAACAAAACAGGCCAGAAAACATAGTGTGAGAAAAGAGTGCAAGTTCCTACACAAGAGAGTTTTGCTTGTGTAACACTTTAATAAGTCCCAGAGGGAAAATAGACAGCTGTGTAAAGCTGCCTTAAGTTGTCCCTGTTATTTTTTCATCCCAATTACATCTGTTGCTGATGTTTCATAAACTGAAATGTCCAGAGAGTCTTCTGAAAGCTCAATGTGAATACTGATAAAGCTTGAACACAGAAAGCAGGAAAAAAAGCATCCTCAGTGATACACCTTGGAAGGTTAAATCTCCCTAGGTCAAGTAAAATCTTTACTGAGGAACACTGCATTTTCAGCACTCATTTGACTTATTTTAAGTACAAGGACTTAAAGTGACTGACATCAAGTTTCACAATAGGACTTGGAGCTTACAAAGACAGCGTGTCAAATATTGCACTCATTCCATGACTCCCGTTCTATTTCTCCAAGTAGATTTTTCCCCCCTTACATTTGACAAGAAATTACGGACTTTTTAAAGATCCTGAAAATAATCACTCTCTCACAACTAGAAACTGCAACTGAGAAACACAAAACACTGGAGTAATTACACTTAAGATAAAAAAGCAAAGGGCAGAGTACAAGGTATGTAATTAGAATTCAAGCCTGGGCAACAGGATTACTTAGTTTCACTCCAATTCCAATGATTACTCTTACAAACTGATCCAGAATGTTTTAACCAAAGCTAGATACCTAAATACATAGCTTGATTTTCAGAATTGCCAAGCATCTATCTGCTTTACTTGATTTGAAAGAAAAAGGGACATCAGAAGCCTTAACTCTCAGACAATTCTGAAAAGGAAACAATTGCCCCTTGTCAAGAAAAGCATTTCCTGATAAAGAGCCTTTAAAAATTATTTTTCAAATGAAGTTTAGAAAAACACATGCCAACTAAAACCTCGCCAAAACCTTCTCATTTTCAAGCATATTTAGCGACAGTGAAATATTTACACACAGAAAGTTCACTTGAAGGTTTGGAGGCTTAATTTGTTTGATTTATAGCTGAAAATTTTGTCACAGTGAATTTACAACAAAAACCTGGCTCGGTGAGAAGAGTTTCACAGTTAGTATGTCATTACTAAGACTGTATATAACTAAATTATAGCCTACTTCTGTATCATACCTGTAAAATTACTATGGATCATAGACATAAAACTGGAACATCAAGTGTGGGGTGGTTGTTTTTCTTTCTAAGTATTGCCTTCTAACAAAATGAAGGGTTAAAATAATTATTTGCCTCCCTAAGGTCCTCTTGGCCTCAACCCTTTCTCTGGAAAAAAAGCGATGGTAGGGTAGGATCCTTACCAAGCTACATATCTGCTTATCCCTGAACACTGAGTACCAGATCTTTCATCCCAGTATGGTTCCTTTTTGTGCTACTCTTGCAAAAGAGGCATACAACAATTCTAACTAAAGAAAAGGGGATGTGACTGAATAGTCCAACCGCAGTCTCAAGAGGGCATAATTTAACTCCTGCCTGGCACAGCAAGAACAATAAGCAAATGTAGAAAATCAGAACAATTACCAGGATGTTTCTCCTTCAATTAGATTGCTATCTGATTGTGAAACTTGAACTTGGGCAACTACAGTGCCTCCACCTTAGGAGCAAAGGCAATACACTGATTTGGATACACGCTTTTATGGAACATGGAACACTCAAAGGATGCCTGGATATCATTACAACATGAGTGAAGCTTTACAGGAAGCATTTACAGAAAGCATTAAATATTTTTAAAAGAAGTTTTATGACCCAGAGTGGCTTTAAGGTATTTGACCTGCTTGATAAAAGAGAGCATTTGCCACATTCTAGGTGATAAACTGCAACTCCTGAGTAATGTGCATCTGTGAAATACCAGTGAACACAAAAACTTTCTTATATTCCATACTCTGAATACAAATACGAGCAGGAGCACGTAAAAGCACCTGCATTGAAGCAGAAGTGTAAATAGCTACAAATTAGAATTCTCCACAAAAATATCTGATATTTAAGAAAAAAAAAATATTTAGAAAGCATATGGACATCTTCACTGAGATTGGAGACGTAATGCTCCAAGTTGGAGCAGGTTTGGTGACGAGACTTTTGACCCTGCAGGGGACCCACACTGGAGCAGCCTGTTTCTGGACTGTGCCCTGCAGAAGGATCCCACACTGGAGCAGGGAAGAACTGCAGTCTGCGGGAAGAACTCACACGGGACAAGTTAATGGAGGACTGTTTCCTGTGGGAGGAATCACATGCTGGAGCAGGGAAAGAGTGTGAGGAGCTCTCCAGTGAAGAGGAAGACACAGTAGAGACAATTTAGGATGAACTGACCACAATCCCCATTCTCTGTTCCCCTGCACTGCTGGGGTGGAGATGGTAGAGAAATTGGGAGTAAGCCCACGAAGAAGGGAGGGGGAAAGGTGTTTAAAGATTTGATTGGTAATAAATTAAACTAATTTCCCCAAGAGGAGTCTGTTTTGCCCATGGTGGTACTTGGCCAGTGATCTCTTCCTGTCCTTGTTTCAGCCCACATAAGGATCCTACCCGTATTTCATTGTATTTTCTTTCCCCTGTTCAGCTGTGGAGGGGAGTGAAAGAACAGCTTTGGTGGGTACCTAGCATCCACTCAGGATCAACCCACCACAGAAAGTACTGAAATGATTCTAAATTGCTTTTAATCATGTCTATAACAGGAAATAAAAGAAAAATAGATGAGCAAAAGTAATTGACAGTAGAAAAAAGGGCTGAGTCAAGTTGTGGCAAGATTTCAGGCTCCATCAGGTTCACACAAACCATAGCGAGTCAGGCCATAACTCTACTGTATCCCCCCCATTCAAATACCGTTCTGTAAACTTCTCACATGTATTTGCAGCATATCATTCCCCCAAATACCAGTTGTCCCAACTTTTCTGGAACTGAAAACTTGGGGGGCAAGATCTACCTATAGTACCAGAAACAAAGAAGTTTGGTTTCCTGGGAACTAATATTTCATATTTGGTTGACTAGTCTTTAAGAAGCTGAAACCTTTTAACACAATTGAAGCTTTTACTACAAATGGGACAATAAGGTGTTGGTCCTCTATGACTTTCTGGTGTTTAACAAAAATTCCCTGCCATAAGGATACTACAGAAATCTTTCTTCTTTGCTCTACAGTCTATTTTCACACAAGGATCTCATTATTTTGGAAAATTTTGCTGGTCAAATGCAGCTGATAATCACTGCATACACTTTAGATAGCTAAAAAAGGCTTCTCAAGATGTTAATACAGTAGTACTACTTCCCTTGGCCACATTTTTTTAAAGCTCAAGCAGTTACTGGCATTCACACCACCAAAAATGCAGCTGTCTACAAGATTTTAAAACAAAAAGGTGTGTGTGGGTGTGGATGGCTAATCCAAAACAGTTATAGTCATAATGTAAGATCCACTGCAGCTCACTGTTAACATACCTTAACCCTCATCTGGAAGGACCACATTTAGCCTTTGCATCCATTTCTGAAGGAGTAACAGGACTCCAGTGTTCCAACAGCATTCTTTTGCACAACAGTGCCAGAAATGTAATGTGCACAGCTCTTTTAGGAGGCTATCAGATCACTCAATCTGCTTAACAGACAAAAACCTTGCACAGTACAAACACCACATACAAACAGCCGCAGACTCCAGTTTTCTTATATCTATGTTCTTTTTTAAACAGTACTCGGAACACTCACAAGATGTTTTTATTAGAACTGTAGTCAAGGACACATCAGCTATAATGAAACAGTGAAATTTAACTGCTGCCAACAACATTCTGCTTTGGTCTACAGTCAGTTTGAGCTTCTGCCCAACATCCAGTTGCCATCAGACTCCCATAGAGTGACACCAAGCTGCTTTATCAAGAGTCTTTAGAGTTTATTTTGCTTTTACTGCAACTCTTCACTATGCAGTTGCACAGTAGTAAACATGCCCTTAACATCGAGTGGAAGTTTGGCAACAACTTGATTGCAAATGTAATCTACAACAGCTACAAAAGTTAACCAAGCCAAAGCAGAGTTACAGCTCCTAAAAACTCAGACTATAAATGGTTATACAAAATCACATTTCATGCTGGAGCTTGATAGTGTGATTAGTAGCTCTGTGGTACACCTGCAAACATTTCTCTTTTTGCAAATATTGCAGAAGTAATGTGGATGCCCAAGTACCTGACTATCTTTAAATCCAGTAACAGTACAAGAAGAGTAATAAATCAATGGAACCACTTGAAACATGCATTGTCAAACAAGTGAGCACGTCTCCATGGGATCAGGACCTTGGATGGTGAAGTGATGATCTAAAGCGTGCCGCAAAATAAAATGGCACCATAATTTTGAAAGCTCAAAATGAAAGCCTGGTTACTGTAGCAAATAAAAAGTAAAAGCTTCCATCAAGTTTTAGGAGAAATGTTTTAAAAGCTGAGTCAGTAAAGTTTTATAGTTATAAAACACATTCTATTGCAACGTTTTGTAAGACAGAGGGAGCAGCTGAAAAAGGAATACATCTGAGATTTATTTACAAATAGGCTACAAAAATAGCCAGCTACTCTCCTTACTGCTATTAAAAGAAAGCTGAAGTAAAAAGATGAGGCTTCTCTGAAAGCAATTATCTAGATAGAGATAAAAAGAAGATAAAACTGAAAATAGACAGATGCAATAAGTTGATTGTAACAGAGCTCCTGAAGTGAACATTCTGATAAAGGATTGTGGCCACTTTTCAGAGGTGAGCATATGAGAAGCGACATCAAATTCCCACCTTTTTTAGCATTTTCTCTTTTTACAATAGCACTTGGGTATAAGCAGCAGCTATGCTTGCCTTAGAAATACGCTGATAAAGTCACAAAACCACTTCAAAATTAATACAGGTTAAACAATTTCCTCACTTAAAATGGCTTAACTTCCAACTCAATACCTGGTTTTCAGTTATTTCAGCTACAACATAGTAAGACCCAAAACGAGTAGTTTCAGCAGCAGTTTTGTAATCAGCTTAATTTGTAGCTGTGTTGCCCCACGCTTATCACAATCACACATTATCTACTGTGCCCGGTTCCTCACTAATGTTCATGCAAACACACGGTCAGCCAGATCAGAAGAAAGATTTGGTGTACACTCGTTTTTGGGGAGGTTATTTTTTCAGTCGCATTAGCTCCCTGTTTCCACCACACCTGCAATCACAGGAATACAAGAGTGGCACAAGGGAGAGGTCAAGAAGGTGTAGCAAGGACTAGCTGTGCCCCAATCAGATGTGAAGTTGCACTCTGATACAGAAGTTCAGGCCTTGGCTCACTACAGTATTTGCAACCCTCTTCAGCAAAGCACAGTGACTTGAGGCCTCAGTTACTATGGTGATGAGCATGGAATAAATGTTTATATATAATTTAATTCTCCCTTCAAGACAGCAGTTATCCTTCTCGCAGACAGCTACTCTTTAACTAAACTGATGTAGGAAAAGCATTAAAATTTTAAAGCTTAATATTCACTATTTTTCATTAGCAAGTTAACAATGATTTAAACCTATGTGGCAAGAAATAAAACAAAAGCACATAAAAAATTAGTCAATGAGAATCTTATCTCTTCTAACATCTAAACTGCTAAACTCCCTGGAGATGAAGTTAATGCTCAGTTTTATACATTTTAGGGCTTGCTTAAGAAAAATAGGAACAACTAATAAAACTAATAAACTGTTTAACAAAGCTTAAGAAATATTTACAGAATAAAAAATTAGAGTGCAAGTCCTTTTCTTCTATGCAATCACTAAACTAAATCACCCCTACTTGTAAAATATAAACAGTATTTCCCAACAATAAGCTTACTGGAAAAGCAGTAAGCCAACATAAATAAGTTAATTTAGTCAAAATGCTTAGTTCATAAACTCATGAGTAGCTTACTTCCTTTTCAAAAGACTATGAATCACTAATTACTGTAAAACCATCTGCCACAAAGATGAATATTCTGCTTAGGGTTTTGAGGAACCCTTTGCCACAACATTTATATAGAACTTGGACTTTTTTTTGATTAAGCAAATCCAGTCTTAAAATACGATCACTAGCATCTGATATTGCTTTAAATTTAAGGAATACTAAATTCAGAGTAGACAAGATGATTTCTTAGGATCAATGACTATAGAAAACAATGACAAATCTTAACCAAAGACTGGATTCCTCCCTGAAGAAAAACAAATAACTGGCAAAATGCAGCAGAAATATTGCCAGATGATGAGCTGCCTCATTCTTTCCACTATGATGCCATCTGTTGCCAGCTCTTTCCTGTCCACATGCACTACACTCCCTCCAACTCTCAGCCTGACCCAGATCCAACCCTGGTCTCAAGTCCGATCATGAAATCCAGCTTTACTCACCCGTTGAGTGTCGATAACTATATCTGTGGCTGGAGATGGTGCACTGGTGACAGCTGGAAACAAAAGAGGCTTCTACTCCCAGTCATCTTACAGCTCTCTTCTTCAGTCAAGTCTTTCTCTCTTCTCCCCAGCCTACCAATACAACTACACATTATTCACTCCTCAGCCCAACTGCCAGAATAATTAACTTCAGAAAAACTTTAAGTACATGAAACACTTAAGCTAAGAGGGATAATATTTTAAGAACTGAGTTAGGAAGCAGCCACATGCAGATTCATACAAGTAGGTCATATGAAACTTTCAGAATGAAGGGCAAAGCCAAGAGCGTATACCCTTCTTTTACTGCAGCATGGAAGGAGCCAATGTACACACCTGGTATCTACCCACACTCTTAAACCTAATGGTGAATCCTAACCCTAATAAAATCATTGAGTAACATTTAGTTATTCTTTACAGTTAGGCTGTAAATCCCTGAAAGGCAAAGACTTTGCTCTTTGTCTTGCACACATTGTTGATAACACAAGAGATAATAGGAAGATGTACAGCTGATCATGAAGAAGCAGAGTGTAATTTTGACTTGCTCTAAGAATAGGCCAAACACCTTCCTACAGTTCGCATGCAAATTTATTACTGAAGACAATGCAGGTATTTGAGAGAAGAAAATCAGTTTATAATCTGAATAGCTACTCAGGGATCATCCAAATCAAACCCAGATCTTCTCAAACACCAAGTTTACAGCTTTATGATCTTCTATTAAAGGATGTTTAAATTACAAGCATTTACCTATTTATAGAAGTGATCTCTGTTTCAACTGAGTATTTAGCTGCAGCTAAATACTCAGTTATCTAGTTATTGCAGAAGGCAGTAACTAGATAATTAGGTCAAACTAAATCCCCTTTTATCCTTTAAAAAAACATGTGTCACTATTAATTCACAAAACATTAATTTATATTAACCAGATAATCTACGGCAAGGGACCAGAAGCCCCAAACACTGCCACAAGAGCTATCAGTTGTGCTGAGAGCCACATAAATGGCTTACTGTACAGCTCAAAGTGCATTTTTTTTATGAATACCTTTAATATTTTGAGTTGTTTTCAAACTTTTATGGTTCAGAGTCTTAGGGATCCTGTTTTCATTTAAACATGAAACAGTAAAGACTTTAGTTGAGTATTACTTAAATATTTTGTTGAATTGAATACTACTTAAATATTTAGTTGAGGATTACTTAAATTCACCATGAGTTTAGACCATAGTACTGAAACAAAGAAAATATGCAGCTTGTAAGATTTTTCTCCCTTTTAATACCTGACATTACGTTAATGAGCTATTCTGCTTACCTCCTTTACACAGATAATAATAATAAAAAAACTCTCACCCCAACACTGTTGATATCATGCTTTGAAACTATTTTCAGTCAAGAAGAACCTGGGATTTTTCCCCTTTTGCAAAAAAAGTACTTAGGCTGGATATGAAAAGCAATGATGAATTTACCACATTTGAATAACATGTACTTTTAAAAAGTAATACTAGATTATACTTCCTAAATATAAATGCACACGTAAGTACATTATGTGTTTGTATAATAACTTCCAAAACTTCCACCTAAGAGTGCTATTGCCTTTTGAAGAGAACATTTCAAAAGAGGCCTTGAAGTTTACATGCCCACCTGAGATACTGAGTGTGTAAAGTCACACAGCAAATGAATGGCAAATATGGTGGTAAAAAATCCTCTATTTAAACTCAGTGATGTGAACAGTGTATTAGTGGAAGTGCTCCCAAAGTCACATCCAGGAAAAGCATGTACACTAGAAAACTTGTCTTAACCTTTACTTACCCACCTCACAGATGTTAAAGCGATCAATTTGTTAATACTGGTAGCAATGAATCACTGCGGTTCTGATCAAGACTCGTCATCCCCAATTCTACAAGAAACTTTGTACTGAAGTGCTTAGTAATCCCGTAAAACAGAACAGAAATAACAGGGTGTAAGCTAAACCTGATGCAGGCAAGAATGCCTGGACCTGGTCCGTGGCCTTCATCAGCACATCATCAGGCAGAAGCATGTTACTACAGATAAGGACGCATTTGACCAAGGTGGTGTTCCTCAACAGAACCACACACCATATGTGGTCATTAAGGATGCCAGACAGTCTATATGCTAGCCCTGAGGGAGTGGGCAACTGGAGCTGCCCACAGCAACAGCCTTCCACTGGTCTGCTCAGGGATTCAGCATGCTTCCACCTCAGTCTCATAGCTCAGTGGAACCAGACAACCCCCGGGAAACTATTTTCATCTCGTAACTGGAAATTATTTGCAGAGTTACCCCAACACAAATTCTCTCAAAATACAATTTTCATAGAATGGTTTGGGTTGGAAGGGACCTTAAAGACCATATAGTTCCAAACCCTCTGCCACAGTGATATCTTCCACTAGATCAGGCTGCTCAAAGCCCCGTCTAACCTGGCCTTAAACACTTCCAGGGACAGGGCATGCATAACTTCTCTGGACAACCTGTTCCAGTATTTCACCACCCTCACAATAAAACCCAAAACTCTCATGAAATACACAGAATACTCAAAGCTGGCTACTTGTGAATGGAGAACTTGAGCAAACACACTGGCTAATATAATAGCAAGAACTCAGTATTTTAAACTTCTATTATGTTCTATAGCATACATCTACAGATGGACGGTTTCAGTCAGAATGAACACCCACGTATTCAAAACAGAATGCATGTTCACTAACAAATTAATCATTTGAGCAGTAAAATGTGCAGTGAATGTTACTAAAATACCAATAAACTAAAGGACCTGCCACCAGAGAGGCAAATTCTTCCTTAACAATTATACAAACCAGATACTTAATTGAACACTGTACAAACAACATGCATTCCCAAACCTAGAGTTACAGTACTGGAAGTTCTGTATTTTTGTTCTTTTGTTTTCTTAATTCTTATACACATTTCACTCCACATTAACATGAGTTGAAAGATGGCATAGTCCCTAGTTAAGTTTTATTTCTGTTCAGTGAAAGAACTCACAAGTATCTAGTGCTTTATCAACAAAACCCAAGTGCTTTAGAAGCTTCCAGATCTGACTGCTTCAATGATGAATGGTTTTTATCTTAGTACCAAAAGCTTTACTGGCTTTAGACATCCTCTGCTCTTTTTTAGAACCTTCAGGGGGCTTGATGATGTAGCAAGATTTCCTCTTCAAAAGGACCATTTGAAGGGTCACTTGGATTTTGCAGGAACTGGGAGGCTCTGAAAGGAACACAGCTCAGATCTAGGGAAGTTTTTTTGTTTTATTTTTAAAATACTGCTTACTCCACACAACCATTTCAAAGACACTGACCTCCCAAGGTTTGCAACAAACAATTTTAGGCTATATCCAAAGGCCTAAAGACTGTTGACAACCAGGTTATACTGAAAATCATTTCCCTGGAGAATTAATCTAAAATATGTTTCATTTATTGCACTCAGAACATCAGCACTTAAAAAAAACCCCAGCCTAACAGCCCACACAAGAAGGACTGCAGGTTGTTCAACATGAAAGGTAGATCTCCATTCATGTGTCTGAGAGAAAGGCGAAGCCTCCACACACACTGGACAAATTATCTCACCGCCCCAGGTCTGGGTACATCTTGCATGCTACTGATCAGGACTATCCTGGTCAGCAGAGGAAAAAAGGGGTTCACTCCCAAAAGGATTACATACATACTACTCCTCCTATCAGCAGTCCTTCTCTCTTCCCTGACCCGAAGCTAAATGCAGTAATAACTGTCACTGTATTTGATCAGCAGAAGGCTGGGTATGTATTTCCTGGTATTGATGCATTAGTTAGTCCCTTTTATCCCATGGTATGATTACAGGATGCAGATACAGGGAATGAAAGCCTTCAGCTGCTTGCTACTGAAGTGTTGCTTGAGCTGAAGGGTTCATATCCAGCAGGGCAAGACAGTATTGATGACCTGTTTTTATTCTTTACTACGTGCCAAAATCAGCAAGCAGCATGCTTCCTCACCATGCCATGAGGGGTGTTTCTCAGAATAGTTTCTATTTGCAAGAGGGGCAGAACATAAACATTTCCCAGACATGTCCTACGCTTTTAGCTCTGCTGGTTAGCAACAGGAAGGTAGCAAAATACTCCTGTGAGCACAAGTCAGCCAAAAAACTGCAAATTACGTCGACCAAAAAGCCACTACAGTGTTGTTTATTCTAGTCCAAAATTGGTGTGAGCTATAACAAGACAGACACTGACTGCAACTACACTAAGCAGGTTTGTTAGACTGGCAGTACTGTCAAACCCACAGGTTCCGCTGTTACCTTGGGAATAGTGAGCCCAACAGAACTGTCTAAAACTCAGTAAATCTTCATCCACTTTCAACCCATGCAGTTGTAACATTACTCATAACATGCTTATTACAACTCTAAACAAGTTGCCTTTTTTTTAATGCTGAAATTTACATACATTACAGAGGTCTCATGACACTGTGAAATTAATTCACCTACCAGTGCACTAATTCTCCACTGTAATTTTACCAGCTATCCCTTTGTCTGCAGAAAGGGTCATGTAATAACTTCAGCTGAATAGGGAAAGACATAAAGTTGAACTTCTTCACATGATACCATGGATTTTTTAACACAAATAGTTTTGTCTCATTAGTATTATCCTGGTAAGAGTAATCTGAACCATTCTTTTTTGTGTGATGATATTTTCTTAAACCTCTGTTTGTTTATTTATGTATAAGCACATGCACAAAAGCCACAAAATGTTGTGTTGAGTTCCCCACCAGCTGAAAAGCATTAGATTTACTACTGGCCTTACTTTTCCTGCCACAGACAAGGCTTACAGGAGTGGGTTTTGAAACTAGATTTCATGTTAAGGACAGGCTGGAGTATTTCTTATATGATATTAATGCTGCTTAAACTGGGGAGAGCACATTTGAGTACATTATCATCCAGTGGAAAAACTGGGCTGTAGCAGAATTCCAATAATGGTGGCACATTTTCCAGATAGCAGAATTCTTCCCTACTGACAGAAGGAATAAATTGTACTGTATGATATCCAATATGTAAGTCATCCAATATTTGATGGTATTTACTTACGGATTTCACTTTCACTGTGCATACCTGTCTGCAGGGAGGCAGAACTACTGGGGCGTAAGTCCAGTAGGAAAACATGAGAAATCAGTCTGATTTTTGAAGTCTCCCCTGGGAACTCAGCAAACTCTTCTGGAAAAGGAAAATCTCGTTTTTTTCTTTTTGCTTGTGGGAGAATTCAACAACAGCATGATTGATCAGAAGCTAATGTAAAATCCACTGAAGTTACAAATCCATCCCACACCAGAAAGTAGATGGTATTTTGCTAAATAGGTAGGAGGCAGAAGCATCATGACTTACAGCTTACCACAGTTACAAGCTGCACCCCATCCTTGGCAAATGCCCCCTTTAATTAGGCAGCCTCTTGCAACATGGAGCCCAAAGACTTAAATAACATAAGATGATCAGATTAACACAGATTAACATCAAGTCCAGCCAAGTTGTAATTCCTGTAAGGAATTCTTTAACCTCTGCGGAAAGCAAGAGCTTCCAGCAGCTGTAATGACTCTGCACAAAAAGAAAAGTTGCGGCGTTTTAACTACTCTTTCTCTAAGGAAGAAGAGGATGCCAGTAAACTAAATCCTTTTGTGACTCCTTAGGTGGCCATACTATGTTAAATGTGCAAAGCCCAAGCATTCACTGGTAGAGTCTATCCCTTCCAGCATCAGGGTGAAAGGATAAAACCATGATGTCAAAACACCTTGGATTCAGAACCTGAACCTACTTTATGGGAACAAAACAGAGAATCCTCATCCAACAGCATGACAGTATCTTCACTCTTCTACTGAAAGCTGCAGAGCAGGACTGAAACTTCACCCACCACCAAAGAGCTGAGGTGATTTTCTAGTCCCATGCTACAGATCCAGAATATTGGAAGATTACCATGGTAAGAAAAATGCAGGATCCAATGATGATTCTAACACCAACAGACAGGCACAGTTGACAGACCAGGTGCTTTGCCCCTCAAGAAAAGAGCATCACCAAAACTAGTTTCACCATGTAGTTTCACTACAGTAGTAAAACCTGTCACAGCTATAAAAATACAAGCAGTATTCTATACTAGCATCACATTAGTTCCTTGGGTGTTCTTAGATGCGCTTCTGAATTCCTGTGGCAAAAAAAACCCCACAACCTATGGCAAACTTGACCTAGTTGGCAATGGGGTTATACTTCCTCCTAGTTCTCAAATAGAAACTTCAAACCAGAGTCCTCAATATACAGTCCCAAGAAAGTCTCTTCATGGAACAGATGCACAGAGTGCAGAATCACACATGCATGGTGCTTACCCCACAGTGTTGTCTCATCTCCTCAGCTGAGGGGGCCTTGAACATTTATATGACTATATGTGATCATGCTGCATCATGTTTCCCTTGAAAGTACTAACAAGCAGCTTAATTTTTCACACAGATGACAGCGCTATAAATTAAAACAGATTACATGAGCACTGAGATCATGGCAATCAAAGCTATGGAAAAAGACACAGCTAAGATGGATCAAGTCTACCATATCATAACACAGACAGCATTTTTTTAATGCAATTATATTCTCTTCCATGACAACAAAAAGCGTTAATAGACGCAGGACTTCACTCTAAACACATTCATTATACTCCCCACAACGCATACAGATATACTAAAAGGTACTCCACATGACAACAACCTCTAGTTTTATTAGCTTTGAGAGAGTCAGGTTACTTAGTGGTATTCAAAATTTGTCCCCAACTCGAACTGTTAGATCAACAATCAAGCAATTCCCCATTTTTCTCTCTACCACAACAGAAAGTACAAATTAAGACCTTTTGACATTGTTTCAATTCATACTCTGTTGTTTCACTATTAAATTATCATAGAAAGGTCTGGGTTAGAAAGAACTTTAAAGATCACCCAGTTCCAACCCACCTGCCACAGGCAGAGATGCCTCCCATTAGACCAGGTTGCTCCAAGCCCCATCCAACCTTGCCTTGAACACTGTCAGAGATGGGGCAGCCACAGCTTCTCTGGAAAACCTACGCCAACACCTCACCACCCTCACAGTAAAGAACTTAACTGGTCTAGCTTGCTGCCTGAGACATTACTTTCAGAATTCGTACTGGCCTGAACCAGTCAGCCAACACATGACCAATGATAAACAGGTACCATCTTAAAATTATTCAAGTGATTGTTTCCACAGATTGAAGTTACATACATTAATAGCTCATTAATATCCTGTGCAGGCCAATGGCTTCTGCTGAATCAGCTACTACAAAAGATAAGAATTTCACAAGTCAGATAAATGCATATCCCTAGCAAAGTTAAACAAAAGCAACAAGCCTTTACAACGGTGGTAGACAAGCACATCAGTGAAAAAATCAAACACTATACTGGTGCTCACAGCACTTACCACCAGCTGTTGCAAGGTCTTTGAGCAGTCAGCCCACAGGTCTTATCAGAGTTCCCCAGAACAACTGTCTTCAGAAAGAAGCTGTCAATTATACCAACCCTAGCTACAGCTGGATGCCATCAAGAAATCTTATCAGCTGATAGGCAAATAAGATCACTGTATGAAATTATTATGCAAACAACACAGTCTCAAGAAAAATGTAACCTTTTAGTGTCAATCTTTCTTGCAAATTATTTCCATATATTTGTTCTGCACAGTGCTAGTTGATACAGTGATATGATTACAGGCACAGGGTCAAATATACAGAAAGCATTTTCACTCCCTGTTTATCCAGTTTATTTTTACCACTTTATTCTAGCCAGAACTGGTAGTAAGTCCAGGAAATCACAAGACCACTCTTTATAACCCAGTTAAGGGGGGGGGGGAAATAGTGCCATGCGGGGATTTCAAGTCTGCGGCTTCCAGTCCTTGGGGGCTGTTAATTACCATGAAGAGATGAAAAGGGTACCTGAAAAAATAATCCTACTGTCAGGACATTTAATTCACACCACCTTGGGCAGCAGGATCTACAGATCAGAAGCATTTACAACTACTGTTTCATTAAATACGCATATGCTAAAGACAATTGTACAGCTGCAGTTGCTCTAACAATTTGAAATCCAGCATCCTGCAGTGATGCAAAATAAACCAAATGGGTAACCAAATGGTACCCAAATGTGTAACCAAAGATCACTCTATTAACCTACAGCTTCACAAGACTTCTGTGGCCTGCACCTTTCTTTTGGTCTTAAGGACAGTCCTGATCTTCATTTTCTAGGTAAAGAGAGCAATGCTCCCCTGTGCCTCTTGCATTTGACCACTGATTTTTTTTTCAGCTGAGCATTACTGGATCTGAGAAGTACCATCTCCTTCCCTCCCAAATGCTGGCAATTCATACATGCTGTCACAAATAAGCAAGAAAATAAGGGCAGACTCCCTTTGATTTCTCTCAACTGAAACGACAGATGTAGGTGTGAGATAAAATAAGAGGCATTCTATCTTTCCACTCATTCGGCAGTTCTAGTCAGTATTGTATATCTTAAGATTTGCTTATTATTCTACCTGTTGTTACAAATGAAATTAGATGAATAAATATAGTGCATCAGTTTTAGACATTGGAGTTCATTTTACATCATTAGAGTTCAAACATGCTGAGAATGGATGGTTTTCATTTCCGTCTAAAAAGGCTTTCTTTTGCTCATAAAATACAGCCTCACTGCCCACTGCAGCTGAAAGCACTTCACCTCAAGGCCAAAAAAGGTGGCTTTCCTTTTTTCCTTCTAGAGCATTAAAGAAGAATAAGAGTTTATTTATTTTTAGGGCACCCCTACTGGAACCCACATACATATGCTTAAAAACCATGTATTTTCAAGCTTTATTGCACTGTCCCAAGACTTTACCTGCTTTCCTGGGAAAAGCTGCTTACAGCCTGTTAAGGGTCAGGGCACAAGCTTATTTGATTAGGTGGCAGCCCTCACCCTGAGGTTAACAGAGAGGTGAATGCTCCATACAAATTGCATCTAGCTATGTTTTTGAGTAAGGGAGGTTTACATGAGGACCAGCACAAGGCTAGACAAAGAACGATACACTCAGGGGATCAAAGATGCATGCTGTATTAAAAAATAAAAAACTAAAAATTTAGTGACAGATAAGGCATCACAAGTAGCTCTTTAAAATAGGCATGCGAAAAGACCTGCAGCTAGAGTCCAGACACATAACAGGAGCATGGAAATTGTTTTCCAAACATTAGGTCAAGCCCTATGCAAATCACATCATTATTGTTAATAACACTGAAGAACCCAAACAGGTACAGAGATTATACATGTTTATTTATCTGTAGCTAAAACAGCTTCCAATTATATGGGCACACAGATTTATCCTACTTTGAATGGTGTAATTATGCTGCAGAGGAGCTTTACCAAACCCAGAAACTGACAAAACACAGAGTTGTTTGAAACTTATTCTAAACATATATTCAAGTATCAGTATTTTCAAAATTACTAGTCAGAAAATAATGCAAATTGTTAAATGCAAATCATGGTTTTCAGCAGACTCTAATCTACACACCAAAAAATGCCATCTTGCATTTTTAACCCCTTTTAGGAAGTCAGATATAAAAGAGCTACTTTGACAAATATACACAGCAGAAAGGAATTAAAAACTAATTAGCTCATATTTGTACTGCATCTAGAGGTTCAAAACTACTAGCAGTGACATATATGCATTAAGATAAAATTTATATTTTTTTTTTCCCAAGTTCTTGGCTGTCTGTACTTGTGATGTAAAAAGGTAAAAATAAGCTATTATATTCCTCATTTCTGTTTATTTTAGACCTATTACAATATGCAATAGAAATTCTAGCTATATTCATTTAGCCAACTTTATTTAGATGATTTTAGTCCAGATTTGCATCAGCTAGATAAGCCTGCAGCAACAGAGATATAAGCAGCAAGACTTGTTTATACCAGAATCTGTTTTTCTTTTGGAGATTTTAAGTTGTTCAATTTTAATTTTTGGCTTGAGCCCAGTCAGTTTCAATAGTAGCTTTCAGTGAAATCTAGGAGTGTTTTATTTCTAGTCATCCTAGCAACTAGAATTGTGGTTGGGTTTATTTCTTTTCCCCCAAAAAGAAAAGTTGTCCAAGCCACCTCTACCTGTTAATAAGAAAAGGCAGGAAATCCCTTCCCTGGATCAGGCCGTTTTACCACATATAACCTCTCATTGGGGCTAGGCCCAGATTCTTCCAGCAAGGCCTTTTTCACTGACTTGCTATTAACTTAAAGCTTACAGTCATGCCTCAGTGTTTCGTTTACTCTTTGCTGGTGCAAATTACCTTCTGTTCTCCACTGCTTAGTTTCACTCATCACCATGTTCTTAATTTACTTATTTTATTGCCAGATTTTTTCTGCACAATCTCCTCAGTCCACTCTTCGCTCTCCCTGGTCAAGCTCACCCTTTTCTGCAGATGTAAAGGCGTGCTGGATATCAGCTTCTGAACAGAACCCTCATCAGTCATTAACGGTTTCTAAGAACTGCACATTTATTGCTGGACTTTGCTTCAATATGTTCAATGAGAAATCCTGATCTGTTCTTGAACTTCACAGTCACCCTTCATTAGCTAGGTTCCCTATTCGGCTTCCATACAGGAAATGCCCCATTCCCCTTAGCATTTGTGCATCAGTGTTTGATGTCCAGATTCCAGGTTTTGCCAGGAAAACTGAAGGTAACTTCTGCTAGCGCTCAACCAGCTCGGACTCCCATAAACAGGGCAACAGTGATGCAGCAGTTCGTTTTCCAGAAGAAGCTGAAGAGAGAGGAAATTACCATTTTAAACGGGAAAGCTCCTGCTCAGCTATGGTCCTAAAAAAAATTAACCTAGTTTTAAACTAACGATTCAGCCCTCCCTTCCCCTACAAATCAGGTTGTCATTCACCTTGAACTTGGCAGAATTGATGGGCATTTCCCTGGCAAAATATCTGTCTGTTGTCAGCTAATATCAAAAAGCAACATCAAAATGGTACTGCATACTCTCTTTGGCAGTGCTAACACAACGATATTTTATATGCAATTATTATTTTCACATCACCACTTCATTTGTAACAGTGTTATGTGCTGTGTCGTGGTGCTCCAAAAGAAACACATTCAGCAGAACGAGCACAGAGAGAAGGGCAAAACCGGCAAAAGGAATGTAAAATCAACCAGTCTTTACTCAGTATTTTGCTTTACCCTTCACAGAGGTTTTTAAAGGTGTCATCTGGCCTACTTCAAGCTTTACAATATACAGAGATCACCCCCTGAGGGGCAGCCTTACTTATGCAAGCAGTTGCATTGCCCTACATCCTGCCTCAACGGGGTTACCAAGACTGCATCTTTCCTCTTGGTTTGCATTCAACTGTATCAGTCCTTTTATTTCGCAGAATACCCAAGGTACAAAGCATTAGCTACCAGCATCAAACCAGGAATGCACACATAAACACTTCCATCACAGCACAATTCCTTTTGTTTTACAGAATTAACAGTACAGAAACATAATACTCCAGAATCTGTGAAAAACCGAGCATCTTCCAACCTAGATAGCCTTTTATAACATAGCAATAAAACCCTGAGAAAACAGCCAGATGGAGAAAGGAGGCACCACTCACAGCTGTGCTTCCACTGGCCACCTGTGCCGAACATTCTGCGTGAGCTCGTTATATTCTTCCACAGACAGCAGAATCCACACAAAGGCAAAGAGCAAAGCTCAAGCACCAAGTACTCCAACGGCCTATAGCATTTCTAGTGAGCTTACAGAGATGCCCTTTGCATTGATCCTATTTTCCTTTCCTGGGGACCCTATTCACTCCTG
>JANRGW010022247.1:0-21780 GCA_024733675.1 Psilopsiagon aymara
TTTATGTTGAGAACACCAGAACTGCACACAATACTCCAAGTGAGGTCTCAGAAGAGCAGAGTAGAGGGGCAGGATCATCTTCCTCAACCTGCTGGTCATACTCCTTTTGATGCAGCCCAGAATATGGTTGGCTTTCTGGGTTGCAAGCTCACACTGCAGCTCATGTTCATTTTTCCATCAACCAACACCCCCAAGTCCTTTTCCGCAGGGCTGCTCTCAATCTCTTCTCTGCCCAACCTGTAGCTGTGCTTGGGATTTCTCCGACCCAGGTGTAGGACCTTGCACTTGGCATGGTTAAACTTTATCAGGTTGGCATCAGCCCAATGCATTTCATTTTTATTATTTCTTATTCAATAGACATAATCCCAGGAGATAATTGGATTCTATCTGCTTTAATCGGCAATAGAATTTCAACAAGAGTATTTCAGCAAGAAATAAAATTTCAATTCATCATTTATACAAATATGAAAATATTTACCTATATTTATTGTCTTTTAAGAGCAAGTTATTTTTAAATGAGATGTTGTTTCTAGATTTATATTATGAAAGCACCAACTAATTTTCTGTGACACTAAGAGGAGTTATGCCAAGAATTTGGGCCCAATGGATTGTTAAAATAGGCAATGAAAATTCACAAATATTCATAAACTAAGTGAAAAATTGAGATCTTCATCAACTATTCTACTGAAACACACAGTTATTCTCACCACTACACAGAGCATTCTTCTGAAAAGCAATTTTGATGTCTATATGCATTTTATGGTTTTAAAACGTTCTGTAATCACATTTTCTGCATCAGAATTTGACTGTTTAATCCTAGACATTATAAACTATAATTAGTCAACAGCTAAAATTTTGCCAAGTGGGAAATGATAGGTCATTTAGTTAAACCTTAAAACAGAGAAGGAACCAGTTCAAAAATAAAACAGATAAACTTGTTAAACATAGTATTAGCATGGTATCAGAATTAGCAAATAAAAGCAAAAGTCGGGGGCTTAAATACAGATAATAAAGATAAGGAGTAAAAATCACACTAATTGACATTTTACCTTATAGACTTGTTAGTATTACTGTGAAATAGCCAAATGACCAATATGTGAGTAGTCATACTTCTATGTGCTAAGTAAAGAGCATTTCTTCAATTTATTCCTCCTGTGTAAAACCATTCCACAAAATGGGAGCACTATTACTGGCTATTTCCTTCTAACTTAAGAGATGACTTCATTGGCATCTGCCTGGTAGGTTATTTCTCTAATAATCCTCCCTAAGCCAGGTAAATAATACATAAATAAATACAAATTCACAGCCAACACATGAAAACAGTTATAAAATATATTTTTTAAAAAAATATTTGAAGAGCAGCAGTCACAGTAGGTAAATATAATTAAAATCCAATTCAATTGGATAAAATCTTGACAGTTGTCAAGCACATTGGAATGGGCTGTCCAGGGAGGTGGTTGAGTCACCATCCAGTAAGGTATTTTAAAGAAGGGTAGGTGCAGCACTGATGCAGTTTAGTGGTAGACTTGACAGAGCTAGGTTAATGGTTGGACTCAATGATCTTACAAGTCTCTTCCAATAATTAAACCAATTTATATTTAATAATTTAAATAATTCTATGATTCTATTTAAAGAGAGGATATTTCTTCTTTCCCTTCAAGTAGTCTGTTTAACTGAGGTTTATGGTGGTGAAAAGTTCAATACATTAAAGACTTCCTTATATGATTAGCAGACTTTAACAATAAAAATGTGTATGTAACACAGCTACTCCTATTGAATCTATTTCTGTTTCAGACTTTAAAACACGTTCTCATTACAAGTCTACGAACTTAATATTTGGAGTCCAAAACATGCAAGCATTAGGTATTGGTTTCCTTAAACAAGGAGGCATATACAAACTTTGTTTATATCACGTCACGTCACAACGTATCAAATGGATCAACTATAATGTACCTTGACAAACTAAAGATTGATCTTGCATCTTTCCACGTCACATATCCACTTATTTGAAACATATAACATTTACTACTTCGAATGATTTATCAACAACACAAGGAAAGATGCAGTATGTTTTGAAAGACTAAAGAGACCTTCAGATAGCAGTAGCCCCTAACCACTTTCCCATCTCTTTTGTTGATTTCTTCACACTCTGATTTCCCAAATGAAAAAGTTATCACAAAATGGCCATCTTCTAAATATCAGCTTTGTAGGTAACATATTGTTGGCAGAAAAACTATTTAATACAGCACAATTCCCTACAAGCATGGGGTGATTAATTGCATACCAAATGTATTAATTATGCATCAGGAGTTAGCTGCAACATTGATCTTACGATGCCACTCTCAACAGAGCAACTTTTCCCATTACACCAAAAATTCCAGTACTGCAATTAATGAACGTAGGTATAAATTAGCTGAGGTTTAAACCAAATAAGTAAGCCCCTGTAATATAATAAAAGGGGAAGCATTTATGTGCTGAGGTACAAAAAAGCAACCTGTATGCTTTTGTGTAACTCCTCCAGGAAAATGCTTCTGCCTCAGAAGTACAATGTAAAACCCCTGAATAATGTACAATTCGTTCAGTGGATTAACTTCACACCAGTGACAACTTAATACCCCCAGAGTCAACCCAGGGTCAGACCACTGTACCGATTTAAGTAGCACAGCTGGTTCTAAGATAACTCTATCTCACTCAGATGATAAGCCCAAGGGATAACCTTAAGTTTTCAAGTTTCCCATCTCATAGAGTGCACTTTCCCCATCAGTATGGGTGATGCGAAGAAAGCAGTATTATAAAACCACTACCCTACACTTCTGATTCAGAATGTAAAACACTCCAGGATTTGTCTGAAAGCAGACTGACCAGCACACAGATCATCTAAACCCATGGTGACTGGGGATACTCCAAGGATGGCACTACACCACAAGACACTATATGTCCTTGAAAAGACATGGGGCAAAAGAAGTAAAGATCACAGCAGTTAAGGCTAAATTTAAATAACATTCCATGATACAAATAGAGAAGTAATCACTTTGTATATATAATAACCTCTTAGCTAAGAGCTCCTTATTTTGGATTTCAGATCCAGGGTTATAATAGTTAATTGCATGAAACCACAGCATTACTGTTCGACATCAGTCAAAAAAGACTCTACCTTAAATACCATCAACTTTTGGTCTCCCTGTCCTCAAAAAAAAAAAAAAAAGAACAAACAATAAAAAGTGCAAATAAGGCTGACAAAGATGAGAAAAGCTAATAAATCTTTTTGTATTCTAATAAACAAGGACTCCACGCTTTTTAAGATTGAGAGATAATTTTGATAGAAGTCTATAAAATCAAGGCTGGCATGGAAAATAAAGCATACCAGAAGACACAGGCAGGTGGCAGGTGCCAAACAAACAAAAGATGTCACCCTTCAAAATACTCAGGAATTACACTAAGAAAAAAATTAGATGCTTTCTTCATTTATAGGCATTCCTGTTTGTTCAACATTTTTAGTAAGTCTTAGAGAAAACCAAATCGAGTATGGCATGAGTGAGCTCAACAGGGAATCATAAATCAGCAAGATGAGAAGGATCCCATTAAAAGTAGGTCAGGTTACATTGCAATATTAATCCTCCTCAAAGTGCAGGTTGCTTTATCTACATTCTGTTTTCTTACACTGCAAATGCCTTCAAGTATCATGAATTATTTTATGCAAAACAAGTACATATTAGTGCTAAGCAGTTCAAACACCACCTAACTCTTGTTCAGCACTGCAATATTTTCACATATTTTCTCAAAAAATGAAAAAGAAGATACATACACACACATAGGGATACACTCTACGTAGGGAGCTACTGATGAAGCAGAATAAATGGGTCAACACTGTTTTTAAAAGTCTATTATTGTGAATACACATGCCCACTAATGGGATGTAAAACCAGATTCTCAGTAAGTAGGTCATGCAGCATTTCTGTAGTCTATTAGAACGTACACATGCATACTAATGGAATACAAACTGGATTCTGTAAAAGTAAGAAGATTAGAGACAAAAAAAATCCTATGACATGGACAAGGTCTGAGGAGGTTGCTCCATTAGACATCTGTATATAGTTGTCTGGGATAATCTGTTTCCTGAAATATTTCTTTTCTCACAAAGTTGCTTAGAACAGCCTCTAGAGGAATCATGCTTTTGTGTTAGCTCAGAGCAATAAAAATAAAGCTCACTTCTAAAACTGGATGTTAAAAGTGATTCTGGCTCTAGAGACCATTTCTTTATACAGTCCAAAGTTTAAGAAAATTAAGCTAGAAGGTGACAGAAACAAAAATAAGAACAAAAATCATATTTAAAGCTAGCATTCTTTCTCTTACAATTTTGTTGGCAGACTAAGCTTACTTATAAAATAAAAAATATTTTGAATTGGCATAATGTATACCAACAATAAATAAGTCTACAGCAATATAAGGGATGTAAAATGATGCAACTAAAATATTAACATGTATATTTTAAACCTACCAGGTAAATTAATTATTTCTACTCCTAAGAGCGATTTTTCACACCAAAATCAATAGATATCAAAGCAAGAGATCTGAAGATGAAAATACAACCTCACTTTAAGAAGCATATTATACATTACGAAAGTGCAAATGTATTGATCTAACTAGTTGCAACGCTACCTACCAAGTGATGACCGCCTTGGGATCTAACTACCGAAGAACCTAAAGACATTCACAGCTGAAGTGCATAAGCAATTATTCTTTTCTTTTTTTGAAGCAGGCAGCCCTGAATGAAAGAACCAGCACATCACATTCTTCATCCCTCAACACAGGAGGCTTGCTGAGGCCCCTCGCCTTTCCTTAATTTGAGAAGTACAAGTTCCTTTAAGAGTGACAATACATTACAACTTGTAATTAATATGATGCTAATGCCTACAAAAGAACACATCTGCATCTTGTCAGCTGACAACCTAACAACTTACTTGAATAGTACGCATTTGTAAATACAGGCTACACAGATCCCATGACATCTGTCTGACTGCACTGGCAGACAACAGCTGATAAAGAACTTGGAACTCTGAGGTGGATGAAGATGGATATTTTGGAATTGCCTCAAAAAAGCAACCAAGTCTGAGAACAAATTTCTGAGAAAAAGCAGCTAAAATTCATATCTCTATTGTTTTGGGGTTTGTGTTTTTTGTCAAATACAGTTTCAGATTATTCTTTCGTCCTATTCCATTTCCTTAGCCATACAGCACAGCCATGCTCCTGGAACCTAACAGAGGAATTGCATACTTAATATTTCAGTTACTCAGACTGACATAAATGAGGGAGAGCGTCTCAGCACTAGGAGAAGACATAATGGTTTTCAATTCCAGAGGCTAGTTCAGATTTTGGGGGGGAGAGGGGAAATTAACTTTTTAGAAAGGAAAGTTAAGATCAGCTAAAAGCTAAGGGGTGATGACCTGACCAATGATTCCAATCACAAGTATCAAACTCTCTCAGCAAACCATAGCATACATAACAACCTCCATTCACCCAATATCCTTTTATTTCTTTCTTTAGCTAATGGAAAATACAGCTGGTGCACAGCACAAAACAGGAACAAACTGAGCAGAAATTATCACTATCTTTGCTAAATTTATTCTAGATCAGGATTTAGAACAACAGAAGTTACTCTGATGAGTCTAGTGAGACCTCCTATTCCTTGTTATCCTTCAGTTCACAAACTCTCATAGAGTTTTGCCTCAAAAGGTTTAATTGGCACAGTAACACCAACCTTTTGGTGGATATGGGATTCATTTTGTTTCATGCCACCCCTTCTCCCTGAGGACAAGGGGGATCACTCCCACCAGGTTAACCCAGCAGAAGATGACTCACATCACAAAAAACAAGTCCTATTTCCATTACTTCCAAGAACTCTACTCTCTAATTCTGTATGGAAAATAGAAAGACGAAAATCTTTCTTTAGCTTACCAGGGCCCAGAATGGACAGCTGCTCTTCTCCCCTGCCACTATCTTCCTTAGCTGCTTGCCGTGTTCCTGCTGGCAGTTTCTCCCCTGCACCTTTTCCCCCCCTGCCTCTCAGGGCATGTCCCAGTTGTGCTGGACACACCCCTGTTGACATCTCAGAGAGACTGGGAGCAGGACTCAAGGTTTACTGAGAGCCAGCCCAGAAACTGATCTGCAAGTCCTGAAGATCCATGTGCCACAATCACCCCCCAGCTACACCCTGCCCCTCCAGAACCTTCTCCTCTGACTGGTGCTGCCCTGTCCAGGGAGTCTCCTGGCAGCCTGCTCTCGCCTCCCAACGAGGCTTCCCATAGGAGTAGCAGCCACTGACTGGTAGCAGCGGGCTCACCTCAGTGCCTCTCCCAGCCCATGTGAACACAGGTGTTCACATGTTTCCTGATTTTAGCCCAGCTGTGGACAGTGATGAGACCATCCACCCTCCCTGACCAAGCTGCACATACTTGTTAGAGCTTCTTGTCCACAGCTGAAGGAAAAGAGTCAAGGTATATTTGGTTGGGGCAGGGAATTATGATTTTTGGTTTTCTACAGTCAGAAATTTAGCAAGCTCAATAATACTCTTTACTGCTGTGTTGTAATGTAATTATGCTCTATGAACATCGCAAAGACAACTAATCACTTGTATTTCTTTAACCTAAAAAAATAAATCTTCTTCCAATATAAACTATGTCTTCTTTTTCCAATTCATACTTCTTCCCCTGTCACATGAAAACCATCATTTCTAATTAGCAACATAATTGAGGGGAAGGTTGATTCATTTTTTCTTTTTTTTTTCTTTAAGTCTGGAAATGAGAGCAAGGAAAGATAACACAAAGCAATAGTGCAAGCTCTGTGTATAAAGGCAAACAGGAAACATTGAAAATAAAACACTCTCAGATACTGGAGAAAGATTTATCTGAAGCATATATATGCATATTATGAAATAACACTGATCTTGTGATGTAACCTGCAAAATCATATTGCCTGTTTTCTAGAATTAGAAAGCATGGTTCTTAAAAACAAAAGATTTTTGGCACCTAGGAACTTCAAAATGAGCCTGTAAAACCCAAGGGACCATTTAGGCACCAATATGATTGTCACCATAAGTAATTTTCTGTCAGATTTTTTCCACCAGCAAATAACCCTTAAACAATGAAAGGGACAGCCCAGTTGAAGGAGCAACAAGCTCTGGAGTGAGAAAATGTATAGACTACATCCAATTACATTTCCACAATTCACTGACCTGCACTCAGGTTTAGGTTCATCTTGAGCTGTTCTCACCACTCACGGGGGAAGACTTGAGACATGCCACTCATTAAAAGGCAAATGCATTCTGTTCCGCACCTGGATGTGCAGGTGGTGTCACTTCTTGTCAGCTTATGACCCTTACAATTTCTCCTGCACATTTGATTTCAACAGAATTCTCCAAGTAAGCAACTTCATAAGGGTTCTTGACTTTCAACAGCTATAAAAAAGAACTCCCTAGTGCTGAAGAAACAGACCGGATTGTTTTAATCTAAAATGACTTTCTCATTTCTGATGCCTTCACCCTGAGCAGCTTACTTTAGGAATCAAAGGATAGGAATCTCCATTCAAATATCTCTTTCTATTTTGGATTTGGTCTGACACAAAGGTTTTGACATGCCCAATTCTCATGTTTTGTCAAGCTCTGAGGAATCCAGAAATAACCAAGTAAATAATAATATGCAATCAATTAACATGGGGGGGGGCAGAGAAGAAGAATCACAGGAAAAATTTACATTATAAGCTGTTTTTATGGGCTGCTTCCAAATAGTAGCTAAGGATTACCTCATATGTGCAGTATGTTCAAATAATCTACAAACCACAGGTGTTGATCAGAAATAAAGTTTGTCTGAAACCACCTCCAAGCTTTTTACATGGTATTCTGTAGTAATGTGGTTTTCCACTTGCTCTGCAGGACTATCTTTCAGTGTGAACTCTGTGCTATGAAAAAGCAGTAATTACTCTAGAGCCTGAAAGTCTTTTTCACTCTGGAGGATTGGAGCAAATTCTTGCAAGAAATAATCTGTATTGCAATCCCACTAGGTGACTTTTACAGAATCATTTTACCCACAGCCTGTGAGTTTTCCTGCAAAGTCTAGACAATTTAAAGCAGATAATTATAAAGAGCTTTGGTTTTCTTTCTGAATTGTAGGGTTTCTTTCCAGCCTTACACATGCACTTCCTGAAGGTGACCCTGAGGCTCAGTGGCAACAGAAGAACAGCACATAATCCTCATGGGTGCACTTTAGAAACATAGCAGAAATGTAGCTTGTGTGGAAAACCTCTGTCAGACTCATTAAGCAATTACAGTAATTTCCCAGAGGAATATAACAACTCTTCTTGTAATAACACCCTTAAAAAGAACTATTCTTACAGATGCACTGCATTACTCTATAGTTTCCCATTTCACAGGCCACTTCAGTGGACAATGGTTAAAAATCATTACATAACTTCTGATCATGTTCTCTCAACATCAAGAAGCATTTCCAAGGTCTTACAACAACTTGTCCTCTACCACAAAAGAGGTTTTTCTAAAGACATTTACAGTTTAGTTTTGTTTTGCTTTTTTGGTCTGCTCTGAAAACAATTTTTTTTTTGATCAAATGCCATTATTTAAACAAAAATGCTTATTTCAGCATTTAAATCTCTGAAGTTCTTAGCCAGGAATAAATATGTTGCTCTTAAGTTCAGAAAAAGTGATTATAAGAACGTAAAATTGTGCAAAGGGCAAAATTACTCTTAACAGAAAGATCTCAAAGAGCTTACTAATTCAAATAACAAAAAATCATCTTCAGTTCCTATCATCTTAAACAGCAAGGTAATCTACTCTTGTGCCCATCCATCTGGTTCCTCAGCATGAAAATACCTGCCAAAAAGCCCAGTTCACAACAGTCACTCTGTCATAGGAAAATTCCACACACATTTTGCAAAATAAAAAGATAAAAATTTTGGAATGTGATGAGTCAAATTCCCCTGGAAATGCAGGACACAAAAATCTTGACATATTGTACTAACACAGCAGATTTCGCACTATGCATGGCACTGAAATAATATTCGTATTTTACATAGCACTCTAAAAGATAAATGAAAAAGATGTAGACTGACTGCAAAGGAAATTGGTCATGATGGGAGTCCTAACACAGAACTGCATCACCTTTCACTCAAATGAAGAATGAAAGCGTTTTCATGCCAACTTTTCTATAATGTCAAAAAATGAGATGGAGAAAGTTAGTAGGAATAATTGCTCTACTCTTCTGGTTACTTCTAGTTGAAATATTTACAAGTGTATATGATTAACAGTAATCTTTCACTGTCATAACTTTTCAAAAGAAGAGAACACTAAAATACATCACTTCTACCACCCTATATTATATTGTCAGGAGAAAACAGAAAATCTAAAGCTAGCCTGTACACCTTACAGAGCTGGAAGCCTCCAAGCACTAAAACATCTCACAGGAGGTCCTAGAAAAGGAAAAGCTGGCTAGCTGTCCAAATGGAAAAGACTAGCCCAAAGCAAAAATATTATAGCAAAACATGTAGAAACAAAAAGGTTCACCACTTGTTCATTTTCTTATAAATGATGGTGAGGAGCTCAGAGCAGGAAGAAGGCAGAAGGAAAGCTTGTCTCTGAAATAGAAAGGAAGGACATACAAGTCTCAGTGAAAACCTCTTATAGGAAAGATCACTAAATTAGGACTAGGCTAGGGCAATTCCCTAGTATTATTAGCCCTGATCAATCAGCATAGTCACACTGACACTCCTGCAGAACAGTTGGCTCCATTCATTCAGAAAGTTAATCATAAAGGAGTTTGCAAGTGACTTCATCTTCATTTTGAAAAGTACTGGAAGGGGAATTTAGTCACATCTTGCCAACTTGAACATTTAGCTCTGAAGTATTCCAAAACATTTGGTTTTGGTAAATTGACCTAAACTTCTATTTCTTTGTTAACATGAATCTTTGTAAATATGAAGGCACTAAGCACTACAGCAGAAAAGTTATTGGACGGTTCCACCTTCTCTGAATCAGGGAATTTATGCTTTTTCCATTTATTTGTGGAAATGTACCTCCTTTGTTTCCTCAACTCAGCCCTGTTGCCTGCTATCCTGTGTGTCCCTTCTTAACTGAAATTCTTATCCCATTTTATCCCTACAGATTTGTTCTATTCCTTTGCATTCACCCTTAGTTTTATGCTCTTTTTCTGGACTTCATATGATTTCTATTTGATCTTCAAGTCAGTGAAAAGCCCCTGATATACCATTATGGTCTCTTTCTATCATCCCTGTTTCACCTCCACATTGTATAACATACAAAAGCCTACTCCCAATCTCCCTCAGCAGCTGCACTTTTGTATCCCTTAGCTTATCTTCCCAAGAAATTTTATATATCAATTCTCTGAATTTGTGCAAGTCTGTTTCTCTAAAATGTATTATTCTGCTGCTCCAACATCATCTTCTCCTTAAAAAGTGAATTCTACATTTTATTCTTTTTACCTTACGCTTTCAATTCAGCTTCTTACTTCCCCCTTATTAATCAGAAGCCAAAGTAAAATGTCTGCTATGACAGCTTTTCACAGCTGAAACAAATTGCCTAGCCCCATTTGAGGACCTTTTCTTACTGTTAGCACTCATGATCTAACTAAAAACTGGGAAGGCTACTAATACCACAGTTCTAATAACAGTATCATCTGCATTTCTGAGATCTTATATTAATAATAATCATTAGATTATTGTAAATAATAATTATCAATAGCTATAAGTGACATTATATATGCAACTATAAATATAAAAAATTATTTACAATATCTTGCTTAACCCCACAGTGATATCTCTTCTACTGCAGAGACATTATTTTCAGTATTTCTATTTTTCCTACTAGCATGTTACTTCTACTATGACTTAAAGACCACTGAAAATATATATCTAGAATATGAGAACATAATATACACAGCCAAATTCCCATAAGCTAAATCATTCCTTGGAGAAAGAATATTAATATGCGCTTTTATTAGAATATTTTTTCAAGACTCTAGGATAAAAATCACTCTTCTCTAAAAACTGATGAATAGTTAAAGTAAGAATTCATGTTTACAACAAAATAATCTTTGCCACTTTGAAAGTGTTTCAAATACCATTCTATATAATCACATTGCTAATAATTGTTACTTAAATCTTCTGTGTTCCCTAGTAATCTTTATCTATAGCTGTCACAGCCTATAGCCAAAACATGCTGAAAAATAACAAATAACAAATTCTGTACGTTATTTCCTTCCAGCCAAGGAATTCTAGAAAATAAATTATTAATGCATTACTTTAGACTCATAACAACTCTACAATTTCTCCTTATGCAGCTTCAAATACATCAAATAGAGATTAGCAGAAACGAGAAGGATCTAGTCTGCTCAGTATGAGCCCTAATTCCACTAACCATTATGTGAAAAGTAAGACAATCTTTTTGCTTGGTATGGACAGCAGTTGCCCTAAAAACAAGTGCACATACACTGCCTTGATCCCTTTTTGTCTCCGATTTTGTGTAAACATGCATCTATTGCTCTTGTCACTCCTAGAAATAATGAGAACAGGATCCCAAATAATCCAGCTATTTCTGCAGGCAATGACCATTTTCTCAGTAGAAAAATACCTCTCTTTAACACTGGGTAACATGTAGGTTACCAAAAAAGTAGTCTTTTATAATGTCAGCATTAGCAATATTGCTCAAGACTGATGCTGATTTGCAGCTCACAGCTATTCAACCATTATACAACATCAATCCTGCTCTGCAGGTGGGAGATTTGTTTTCTTTAAAACTCTTAAACTCTTCATTCTCCATTTCTTTAAATTAGGGGGGAGAGGAGGGTATAACAGTTAAAAATCTGGACTTTTTTTTTCCAAACACAGCAAAAATTGACATTACATGTCAGCCTTTCATCTAGTGAGCATTCTTTCTCTCACATTAAGATTTCCCTCGATTGCAGCAGTAGCCAGAAGTTTATCTGCCTTCAAAACACCGAAGAATTGAAAATCACGCCAGCAATGCACAATGGCTATCTTTCTAGTAAAGATCTATCTTTCACTATTCAATGCCACTACAAATCTTTTCCTGGTAATTAAATGCAGGTCACAAACCATTTGAGAACTGATCACAACCTGTGCTCGTGATTTACTATGTTTATTCTCCAATCATAATGTTAGCTTAAAGATAGGAATTTTTGAAAACAAGAATGTGTAGCAAATTTTTTTTTAATATTTAAAAATAATTTCTTCCCAACCCATATACCCAGCTATATATGTTAATCTAATAATTACTAGTATTTATAATAATAATATTTATATTTATAATATTACAGGAATTACAATACAAGTATGTAGCAAAATACATCAGTCAGACACATATAGGATGGTATAAGAAAGAGATGAGTTTTCTCAAGATGCAAGAGTGTGCTTCAAATACCATAAAACCCCAGTCAATCTGAGTTTTCCTGGAGAAAACTTGAAGTAAGATGATATTACAGTTGTTAAATTTGCTGCATCTGCCTGAAAATGGAAGGGTCTTTTCTGCTGTCAATGAGGAAAGTAGAGGACAGTAGAATCCAGGTGCCATAACGTAAGCAGAGTCCTCTGGCCGTTCCTGTTCAGAACTTGAAAACAATACATCTTTATTCAGATTCAAACCTTTACTCTGCAGAATATACCTAAATTCCTCAAGAGCATGGCAGGGGCTTGAAACTAGATGATCTCAAGGTCTTTTCCAATCCTAACTATTCAATGATTCTATGATTTTTCTGCAGCAGTTCCTAGTACCTGAGAAAACATTCCTGAAATCTTCCTGCAGAAGCACATAAACCTCAGTGAAAGAAGTTGAAAAACAAAGAAAACATCAATGAAGACCTTAGTATTGCAGAATGAAAAACTTTCATACTTTGGCAAGCATGATTAGGACCAAGCATTTTATTTGTTCATTTAAAAGCACCACAAAACTTTTTCCTCTTCCCTGAGGAACACAAGAACATAAACCCTGGGGTCAAACAATACAAACCTATCTGATGGTCCCTCTTGTCCCTGAGTAGGGCAAGTTCTAGCAGAAATGTACAAGACTTGAAGACAGATGTGGAAGAGACCACACAGGATCACAGAGAGACACAAATGCAATTCAGGTTAGCTAGATAACCTGAATAAACTCCCTTTAGCAGAGCTTCGGTTTTAACTTCTACTGAAGTAACCCAGGGAGGTTTCACCACACTGCAAAAAAGTCATGCCCTCGGGGCAAAAATGGGTTCATAACTGAGCACTTGAGTAGCCCATCCTGTTCACAATGAATACGTTCATTCTTTTACAAAGAATACAGGTCTTCGAAAACATTTGCCTTCATATCTTACAGACAGAATGAGCATGGTCTTCCAGGATGAGCCTGTATATAAGGAAGTTAGTATTTAGAAACAGAGGGAAATCTTGGACTGGTTAATGTTCACAACATTGATTGTTACCAAAATAGGTGAATTCAGATATTGTTGTGATCTACAATCACATCATCCTTTCTGAATTTTCACGGCATTACACTAAAGTAACATTTGACAGTTCATTATGAAGCTTATACTTTACAACATAATAAATAAATATATATATATATATATATATATACCAAAAGTTGTTTGGAACAGAGTTACAGATTTAAAGCTTCCTAGATGAGCAATAAAAAGACTGTAGAGTCAGCTACAATGCCATTGCTATTCATGCAGCCTTCAAAAGCCACACAGAAAAAAGAATATGCAGGATCCAAGGTCAAGCACAATCGTTTCAGCAGTTAACAAAAACAACAACCCTGAGGTGACCAGGGGTCAGCAGAATACTGAAAGGCTTATAATTGCAAACAGACAAGTATCACTGGAATTAAACTAAGTGCTGCCACCTTAAACAGAGAAGGCACAAAAGGAAAATAAAAGCAGAAGACAATGAAGTAAACAAAGCTCTTTCCAGCACGTATCTCATTCTAGAGTTGTTTTTACCCAGCTCATTAACTTCGAGTTGCAGAAAATTCTACCCAATCTCCTCTGGTCCTAAGGAAGTTCCTTTCACCCCATCTTTGGCCAGGCTGGCTGCTTCCAGTTTGAGCCTTCTCACTTGCTGCCAGTGCAGCCTTTCCACACAAGCTCATTTCCACCCAATATTCTTGATGCCATAACAAGCAGAAAAACCAAAAGGAATTAAATACTGCCCATAAGAGGTGGCAACAGGAAAAGAACAAGATCAATTGAAGAAACTCTACACCATGTACATTACCACCTTGTGAGTTTTTATTTATTTACATAAATTCAGAATAAACTGTTTTGCCTTCAGAATATTGCATAATTCAAACACATGTTCCTACACTGAAGTCCTTAGTTAGTAGGTACCCTGAAAAAACTGGGCTTATCAAAGAGAAGGTATATCTCCTTCATTACTAGAAGAGCTCCTCAAAAGAATAAACAATTGTTTTATTTTGAAGTGTTATTAGTGGTATGTAAAAAAAAAAAAAAGGTATTTCAAGTGGTGTCTTTTAGACAAAATGTCTCTTTCCTATCACCTCCTTCCTAGGAGGATGGACTCCTAAAGTCAAAATAAAGTCAAACTGGCTTTTGCGCATTCCTAAAAGTAAAATAACTGAATTCATATTCTGGAATGTGAAAAGCTATAAAATTTGGTTCATTCAATGTATTATGGTTCCTGCTACAGCTTTACAAAATGATGAACATGCTCAGCAAGATACTGAAATCCTTTTGGATCAAACTGCAAGTGTAGAGCAAATTACCAGAAAGTTTTCTCATCTACGATATTCTACTCTCTGTCTCACAGAGACTCCCATCACTTTCATTGCCCATGAGAAAACATAAGAAATACCACCAAGCAAGAACTGTAAAACCTCTCCTGACACTAATTATGACAGTTTGAGTGTTGGCCTTTTTTTTCTTTCTAATTTGGCATTTAGCATCTCCTGTCAAAGTAACTACAGTCTTTTCAGAAAGGTTTTCCTATTCTGTCTGTATTTCTTTGTGCAAGGATGTCCCACTGTCATTTGGAACCACATCTGTGACACTTTAATGGCAACTGCTAGATCTTCCATTCTCCTGCTGAGCTTTCTCAAATAACTTTGACATTTTTATTCGTCAGACTAAGCCTGAGGAATAAACGGTTTGGGCTGACAAACATCCCAACCACCCATATCTGTAATTGCCAAAAGCAGCTCAATATCAGCCATTAAAGCCACTAAAATGTTTCAAATTTATAACCTTATTAAATATGTTTCAGGACTCCAACCATATTTCTGAGCAAAACTAAGTTACAAGGTTTGGGTTTAAAAAAAAAAATAAATATCTATATATAAATAAAACCCTACACAACCCCAAAGGGTATCATTTTTGGCAGTGGTTGTAGAAGTACTTTCCCATTCTCTTCCACAATGTAGATAGCTGTATCCCTGCTACATCTTCAGCTAATTGCATTTCCAGCGAAAAATTGGATGCAATAATTAGTCCAATGCACAATGAGAACTGACAGAAGTATTTACTTGCATTTATAGATCATTTAAATACTAGTAAATAAGGAAAGAGAAAAATCACCAAAGTAGCACATCTGATGACAGCTCACTCAATTAAAAGAAAATCTAGTATGGAATATATATGAAAGAGCAGTTTTCTTTTTGACTTTAACTCTATTTGACAATACAAAGAAAAAAAGAATTCGGTGTTATCAGCGCTGTTCTCAGGCCACAAGTCAAAAACACAGTGCTGCACCAACTACTAAGAAGGAGAAAAATGACTGCTACTGCTGAACCCATGAAAAAATATTATAATTGTCTTCCAATTGGTTTACAGAATTCTAGGAGCTGAATCTTCTCTGAGGTCAGTAAAACTGGCTATAAAGGCTGGATAGATATTTCATTAAAACATCAATTTAATTCTGATTTGGCATCAGTCTGTCTTTCAATTTTTGATGAACCTAATACATCAAACTTCTAAGGAAATTCTGAAAAAAATTTGCCCTAAAAACACTGAAGTGCAGTACTCCTGAAACAAATGGTCCTGGGATAGTGTCAAATTAACTTGACAGTTTGCTCATAGGATCAGTGAAGCATGGAAGACCCTGAGAGCAGCACAGGGCTCCTCCCACACTGCTCCCTGGGCAAAGTAATGTTTCACATTTCACCATTTTCACACAAGCTGATCCCCAGGACCACAAGCAGCCAGGAACCTCGCAACCCTAACCTTAACACACTTTCACTCTGAAGTACAGCAGGATTTGGGACAGAGTCCCCCAAGTCACCTTTTTCAGGGCCCATATTTGTGGAGCAAACTTGTCATGGGAAAACCTTATGGGTTGTGACCCAGAGTTTCTATTGTCCATGAATGGGGCTGACCCACTAATCTCAACCAGTAAAAGAAATTACATTCATTGTCTGCTGGGTATTTTATTTTATCAGAAAATTTTCTATCAGCTCTTGTTGCCAATTACTTCCCAAGCAATAGGTAAATTCAAAGAAAACCAACTCCACTATTGCAAGCAGCTGCAGCACTTTTAGTTAATGTATAGTCTGTCCAAGCAGCACATGCACCATTCATTAGCTCCGTCTGAGTACTCACACAAAGGCTGTGACACAGCTGAACACCATCTACGAGGCTGCCTCAGGCAGAACATTTGGATTTTTTCTTGAGCAGAAGATATATATAATCAGCATTTTGTCAAAACCCAGTGGTGTTTCATGCATGGTAATGAGCAATAACTTCCTACTGTTGCCCAAGTCTTGTTTATATTTTATTTTAAATGGAATAAAGCTTCATCTAAGCTGCTCTGTATGACTATGTTTTGGTACACCACACCAATCTAGCTTTTTTCTTTGTATGGGATGATAAAAATACTCCTATATTTTAAATGCTTTAGTTATACAAAAAGGGGAAATGGTGGCAGGGGAGAAGACTTTGCATATAAAAAATCATTGACATCAAATCTTAATTTTAATTTTCAGTTTTTCCTCATCAGTGGTAAACAAGTTGAACTTCATCATCCATTTCAAAGGGAGTATCCAAACATTTTTAATTAATTAGGAGTATTCTACCAAGCTCTTTCACTTAGTTTTAATCTGCTTCTTGAGGTCTGAAAACACAACAGAAGACATCAACTGGTATGTCACCTGGAAGAATTACTGTTATTAAAGGGTCATTCTCCTGGCCAATATACAGCTGTTGAAATAAAAATGTTTTCCTAGCCTCTCATTTCAGTACGGATCAATCTGCATTGTGCACATGGGTATAAATATATGAAAGACAGATTAAATATAAATATATAAAACACAGAAAGATAGTACAAGAGATTACCTAAAAAATGAAAGCTTCTAATATATTTTTAAACTTAAAAGTACACCAAAAATATGTAATTAACTTTAGCTGAAAGACATGTAATCTTTTCATTTATTTCTGTTAATCCAGCCTATGAAAACAGACTTTTCATTCTCTGCTCTGTGAAGGTTTCTAATTAGTCTGCTTGAGTTGAAGTTTCAGTATTTTGTCAAATTATTTTCTTAGAAACAACTTCATTGTGTGTTCTACAGGTCAAATTACAAATGCCTTCAGATTGCCGCAGAACAGTGAGCAATACAATGATTATTTTGGAATACGCACACCTTCAGAAGATGTCTTCTTCATTAAACATTCTCAAAATAATCAAGAATCAACCATTAGCACGAAAGTGTTTCTTACAATTGATTGTAACTATAGGTGGAAGACGTCCTTTATGTAAGATAACACACAAAATACTCATAAAAGTTCATGTCCTGTATGCACAACATGTGTATAAACTAAAAAATTGAAAAGAAAAAACAAATTAACAGAAACCCTCCCTGTACATTCCATTCACTTTATCTTCTTTGTATGCACACTTAAAACACAAAATCCAGGGCTGTGTCTGCAGAAAATAATCCATTTATTGGATTATTTCTCTGCAACATTAACATCCATCAGCAACAAGCTTTACATCTGCATGATAAAAACATTCTGACTTAACATCACCTCTTCATAGATACTGCAAATTAATATAATTATTTTTGCTGTATGCAACACATACATGCACACATTCATTTTAGTCTATGTTTTGTTCACAATGTATATTCCACTAAAATGCTCTCAACACCTGAACAGGCTAATTCTGATTGTCATGGAAGGTTGAACTAAAGCAATAAATGTTCTACATACTTCCACCAAAAAGATATGGGTCATCAAGACTTATGATACAGATACACAATAAGGTAGAGGACTGAAAATTGAAATATTCTGAGGAAATTAAACTGAGATACACAGAGTAGTATTTAAGTAAGGAAATATTCAGGTGAAACAGTGACAAGAATATTTTGAGGGTTTTTTGTACAACAAAGCCTGTTAGGCAATGAAATCATATCACCATCAACTCCTTTTTGAACACTGTCACATTAATTACTCCTCACTACAATGCATTAAAAATGTCTTGATTAGAAACAACTTTGTACCAGACAGAGATGAGATGAGACAACTTTCCATCTTGAACATGTACTCGAAAAATTATGGGCATGCTTTTGGTTTAATGCTGAAGACTGGAATTGCACTAAATTCCTCTTACATTATCTGTATCTAAAGAATTTAGGTGGTTCAGGTGACAAAATACTTTTCTTCCATTACATAATATTGAGTTCTATATGTATCTTACCAAGGCAGGACTACAGAGGATTAAATCACCAGACATGGGTCCAATGCTTTTTAAATATAATTTCTCAATTTGTCGCTTCAATACATCAGTTATACATATTTGCATAATTTTAAACTCAATGTAATGATAAAACTTGTTACCTGTGTACCTGTCCTATTGAGATGGGTTGACAAATCAGAGTAAAGAAACCAACAGTTCTACGTAAAAAAGTTGTAAAACAGTAATTCTGCAATACTGTACTTCATTGTCAATCCCTGTATAACACATATAATATGTGTTAATATAACGCATATTATGTAATATATGAATAATACACAAATATCTCTCTACTGTGCTTCAGAGTGAAAAAGTGTCATAAAGGCTACTTTTCACTAAATGTTCCTGAAATCCCTTTCAATTTCAGAGAATTTTTTTATCCCAACTTTCTTTTTAATTGGTTACACTATCAATCAGACCTTCATTAAGTAGGATGTAACTCTTACAAGTCTCTGAAGATGGTTTTCTGAAGTAAGGCTATATTTCTTCCTTTACACACATTAGTTTCTTTAAAATAGGGAATTACAGTGAAAAATACCATGGCAAAGCATAGTTAGGAATATAATTAATCCTCATTTGATTGACAAAGAAAGTTATACTCTTTTCATAACCATAATAAGGGCTTCCTGTCCTTCAATTTTATATTGCGTCATTAAATTGCAGTGTATTTTATGACATATGAGTGCACATAAACTAGCCATATAGTATTCTAAGGCACTCATGGTGGAACTATAAAAATGAATCCCTTCCATTTATAAAATTTAAATGAAAGCATAGAGTTCCTGTACCTACCAAAATGATACATACCTTCACATCTCACAAAACTGTGTCTGAGGAACCACTAAATATTTCAAGCAAGTCCCAGAAAACTCTGAGAACGATTTCCAGAAGATGAAACATTCTGTAAGTCGGATTTCTTAAATCTCATTGTCCTGTATATTGCACAGCAGAACATAAAATTATTATTCTGCAGCTAGTAGAATGATAAATGAATGATTTCCAGGAGAAAACTACTGCTATAGACTGTAATAGACATGCAGCCAATATATTGGAATATTGAAGAATAAGTAGTGAGAATTTAGCTTTTTGAGGAAAATAATGAAAGAAAGAAGGGGAGGGAAGAGCTCTGCTGTGCCATCATATATACTTAAAACAGTACATGAAGACAAAGGTTATTTTACAGATTAAAGGACCTCCATGTTACATGCACTTTAGAAGGTCATGAATACCAGTGATATTATGCACTAAAAACTTATATTACAGTGTTAGCAAAAGTGAGTGGGAAAAATCATTACAAAATCAATGTAAGTTGGATATTTAGATCAAAAAGCTCATTATAGGAGCTACAAGTCTTCTACTGGTTTTACTTTATTATCAAGAGTGCAAATATGAAGCTTTTCAACTTTTATCTGTCATGATCAGGATCTTTGAAAACATACAGGGATTCAAATAATTACAATGAAACCAAAATTATAACCTACCCATCAGCCTTTTATAGATTTAGGTCTAGAGATGATGTACTAAAGAAATAAACACAATAACAAAAAATATCTATGTTGTTACATCTGAATCTACCAACTTAACATTGAATGCATCAGGTTTTAAAAATAGCATTGGTGGGCAGATTATCATTATAATACTGATTTCATACAGCATTGCACAGCCATTTATGCTTTATATTCTAACATAGCTACCAGGAAAACCTATTGTCAATGTGTTACAAAGCAAAGCCTCAGACATGGTTCTAAATCAAAAATGGTTTCCAGCATCATTACAAGTTTTTGCAATTTACTCTTCATCTTCATTTAGCAAATGGTTATTTTATAACATAAAATTAATGTGTGTCATAACATATGCAGCTTATGTAATTCATGCATTTTCACTCATGTGCTTACACACCATTTGTTTAATTAAGCAGCACCGATTTCTATGTGACTGCAGAAGTATCCACACTGAGGTAGAATTGGTAGAATTATCAATAATTCTACTTCCATTTTCTCAGTCGACTCACACATCCAAACAGCTATAGCCCTGATGCCATATGGCATGTCTGCCACTGAAATCTGATGTCCACACTGATTTGTATCTAGCAATTATTTATTAGACATAATTAGCATTTCTACACAATTATACACAAAGGCTGGTGGGAGAGATAGTGTTTCAACTGTCTAAGTGCTAGGAAGTGTAAATATTAAATAAATAGAATAATGAAGTATGAACAATGATTTTAACCCACACAGATGTCAGTAACTCTACTGTTATCTTGATATGCAGCTATCCTCAGGAAATGACACCAAATTGTGTCCTTGGTTGAAGTCACACAAATGCCCAAAACTATTTTGTTCAATTACCACAAGAGTGCAGACTTTGGCCCCAGCAGAATGCTTTAATCTTTCCCTGAAAAGACAAGTCCCTGAAAACATGGATTCAAAACAAGAAAGGAAATCAAGTGATTTAAATGTGACACTATTTGTAGCTACCCAGATGAATTTTGAACTAGGGACAGTTTTAAACACACAGGATAAAACTACTCTGTACAAAACGGACGATATGTCTAGGGATGTCTTATCCAAACGCTTCTCAATATGAAAAAGAATGTCAGGATACACCTTGCTTTTTTTTTTTTCAACAGTAGCTTTTCCAAATAAACACAAAGCAAGAATATTATATTTAAAGGCCATAATTATACATTCAGCTCACAATCACTACTGAAATTCAAAAACTGTAATAAAAGACATCCAGTATAAGTGAAACTATTAATAGGAAAACATTACTGAGATATTTTTAAGATGTAACTTTACATGTCCTATCGCATTACTCTGTAAGTCCGAGAGTGGCTTCAACACCATCACAATTTCCATTATAATCAATATAAATCCCTTGTATTTTGAAAGCATGTTTACATCAGAGATGAATGATTAATTAATACTTCTTTTCAACCCATTAAGACTGTCTGTCGTGGTTTAAGCCATAAATCAGCCACGCAGTTTTGTTCACTCACTTCCCCCTTTTTCTTCCCTCTGCTCCTGG
>JANRGW010022247.1:22019-34356 GCA_024733675.1 Psilopsiagon aymara
ATTGGTGTTATCAGCGCTGTTCTCAGGCCACAAGTGAAAAACACAGTGCTGCACCAGCTACCAAGAAGGGGAAAAATAACTGCTACTGCTGAACCCATGACAACTGTCTCTGCCAGCAGATACAAAATTACTCAATACATTTTAGCTTAAAATAGTAAACCATTTTTTTCAAAGAACTGATTGCAAATATTCTGAATTTGATCTGTTGTTCCTAGGAAGGGAAAAGAAGAGTTACCAAGGGGGCTTCATTACACAAACATTTAAGTGTAACTATTGATGACATTCATGCCTTTAAAAATAATTTTTCCATACACTAATCTGTTTCAGTATCAAATAATCACTGATTTTGATGAAATTTGGTATTGTGCTACCAAATTTGACTGTACAAACATCTGCAGAGTGCCAAAGAAACATTAGCAGGGTCTAGGGAAAGTCACATCAAAATTAGAGTATGTGCAGGTTCTTTAGACACGGTATTCTTACCTCATTCAGCTGGATGAAGTTGTGAAAGATTGTGTATATATTCATCTGTGTGTGCAACAAAGCAAGCAACCATTCCAAATGCTGAGTAAACACACAGCTCTTCACAGGGCCTGTGCTGAAAACTTCACACTTTTAGTGGAACTTTAAACATTACTGATTCTTTTCATCACATACCTCTGCTTCAATGCTCTTTCCATTCTGCAGGTGAGACCTATTAGCTTCCACATTTTTTTAAAGAGAGAAAGGGTGAAACCCTGACTGCCCTGACTTAACAAGGGAATCTGAATCACTGTTGCTATACAGAATAGGAACACACACCTCCAGTTTTGTTGTATCCTAAATTTTACCTGCCACAATTCTAAATTCTGTCATCTTTAGCACCAGTTTTGTTGTCAGACTCAATAGAACTCTATGATTAACCTTCCATTCACAGAATATATCTGAGTGCAAAACAAAACCCTCATTCAAATTAAAATTATATATACACTAACAATTGTTCAAAGTTAACTACTACTATGTGAAAGAAAAATCCACCATTTGCAAGATACCCACCAGAGATTTCTAGAAGCAGCCATATTAGAAATGACACTCTAATCACAAAATTATACTATTTCCCAATTCAAGCTTCCTGTCATGGGTTATAATCTGGGAGGATGTTTTAAATTTGGCAGGCTTCAGCTTTGGCACAAATATGCAAATAATAGACCAGCATTTTGTCACTGTCTGCAGCTTCAGAGTCCTTCCAGCTCAGACAGGTGAACTGCGCTGAAATATAACCTCCTTCTGCACGCTGGTGGATTTTCATTAGGTTTCATCTCTGACAGCATCTTTGCTGTTTCCAGATATGTTTCAATTTTATTTCTCATCTTGACGGAAACAACATTTCAGGAGGAGGGGATGGGGAGTTGGTATCACAAAGACCAAACTAACAGTGCTTATTGTGCCAGCTGGTGACTATTGTGCTTTGTTTGTTGTTCTAAATAAACACATAGGCTTCTCAAATATCAGCTTGAAATACAAGTTAAAGGACTCTTCAAAATATTTGTACAAAAATTACTCATACAGCAGTAAAGCCATTTTGTTATAGGAGAGTCACACAGACTTAAAATTAACTGGACTCATATCTTGTTTATTACAAAGCACCAGTGCTGCATACAGAGGAATAGGAAAGAAACAAACATGTATAACATAAGGAGGCTTTAAAGGAAGCAGTGTTCATCTACATCCAAAAGAGATCTAAGCAACAAAAGTAAAAAATGAAATACTCAAAACCACTACTCAGCCCTCAGGTACCTCCAGGGGATACCTGAGGTTTATACACAGCTAGCTCTTCAACGTGGACTTTCTGTACATATCACAGTGCTGCAGAACATTTCCAGTCTGGGCAGAGTGGTGCATAACTTTACATGAATCAATCTCAGCCATTCTCTGGAGTAATGGGATTGAGTCTCTTTTATTGTGTCAATCCACAGGCAGTCTGGAGGGGTTGGTTATTTCAGGACTGATAGTTACAAAATATGGTCAGAAAAAGTAATGGGCTGGTACTATCGTTAGGACCCTTTCCTCACAATATAAAAAGTAATTCAGTGGGTAGGGCACTTGTACAGTTCAGCTCCTTCCTTCGTGTGAGGATTTTGGAGCCTAGGACTCCCAGACTAAGGAAGTGCTCTACCACACTGCCTGGTAGTCTGGAGAAAAGACACTGGTAACTCACCCAGTAGAAGGGACTCTACCCTGCATACTATCATCCAGCATCAGGTCAAAAACCCCGCAGTCTGAAACGAAGAATTTCCACTTTCTGTGTTTCAATAAATTTGCCATTGCTCTCTATGAAGTGTTATTTCAGGCCTTCTCCTGCATTCCCTATTGAACAGCAGACATGAATTTGTATGTGTTGTTCTGGCTTTCTGAATTTTCATGAGAACAAGCACCTATTTTAAAGGTTGTGACCCTTATAGATTACTGCAGAGGTCAGTGTTACTGAAAATAAGTCTAAATTAATGCAAATGATACTGCACACTAGGAATATTCTGCTTGTATAGAATCAATGGGGCTCTGTCATGAAGAAATCCCAGAGGCATCCTAAGCTTGCAACAGGAGCAATCAGCATGAACACGACGGCAGTGGAAAGATACACATCTTCCAGAACTAGAGCTACCTGTGAGATTTTTCTGTTATTCTCACCTGTAAAACACCAGATATAAAGGGGGAAAAAACAGAATAATCCTTACTCATGATGGAGAATTTCTTTTTCTTTCTCAGTTTTATGAGCAAGAAAAGGCTGGAGATACCCCTTCTCTGCCGCCCATGGAATTGTTCCCTGACTTTACGGATTGGTCAGTCTTACCTGCACCCTGACATTCCTAAATGGCCAGGCCTCCCCCTACTCCCACTGCCATCATGACACATGCAAGGTTGCTGACAGGTTGCTTTCATTTCTACTCAGCTGCAAACAGTCTCTCTTCCACTTTCAAATCCAAAATGTATCCCACTGTAGCTAGTGGTGCCTATAGACAGCTTGCTGATGCTTAATACTGACTCCAGAAAAGTGTTCCTAATGCTGCTGACAGCTGATGCTGTCTATTCCAATGAGTTTAAGATAATTCTTCTCTATAAACAGTGTAGTCCCTGAAAGTATAGTCCCTGAAATTACACACAATAAACTAATTAGAAAACATATTTTCCCACTATTAAGCTTAATCCTCAGAAAACAAATGTGTTAATGTAGCTGGTAAATCACTAAAATGTGTAAGCCCACATGAAAGGTGTTGTAATGGGACAAATAATTAAAGGACTAATTATTCTTATGGGTTTTGTTATGCCTGACAAATACTGTCCATATCCCATAGAGCAAATCACAAGAGATTTGACTTTGGAGACTCAGAGAGAGAGGCATGAAATATACAGGTAGCATTATCCATCAGTGATAATTATAAAGTGTCATGAACGTGTAAGCCATTCAGTTTCATGTCTAGTGAAGTACATAGCTGGTTTTGCTTGTTCACAGCCTGCAGCTTCCTAGCTGGGTACATTATGTTTATATGGGTATTAAAAATAAATTATTAAATAATTGTAATTTTCATTCAAAAATTATGTTTCCAAATAGAAAACAAACACAATGAGCACTAAAATGTTTCAATTATTACTGAATAATTGAGCCTCTGGTCTCAGTGGAGTATTTGATTTAGTTGCATAACTTCTCATATCTGTATTGTTTAAGGATATGCTGTGTAACTTGAACTTTATTAGAAAGTAAAACTTTATTTTATTATGAGTGTGGATAAAATAATATAACAACCTATAAAATGAAAAAATCCTAACAAACTGCATGAGCTGAGGAGTTACAAGTCTTGCACAAAACAAGGTTAAGTCTAATCTCTAATTTGTGCATAGAGAAGCTGAACCAGAAGAGAGGGAAACATCTCTTCTCTGATTCCAGAGCATGGGCAATTTATATGCCTTGCAATTTTGCAAATCCTATAATCTGCTCAGTTTCACTGGCAGCTGATATGTCAAATTAAGATACCACCATCCCAATTTAGACAGCAAAAAAGTAAAGGTGAGCAGCACTGACACCTGGAAACACAACTGCAAGCATGCTAATGAAGGTTGTTTGTTGAGTCAGTGGCAGAACTGCCTGGAGAGACCTTATACTAAGATACCCATACAAAGCCAGCTAATATAGAGTAGTAATTCTGTGGTAGGCAGATCTTACACAATCTGTTCTTCATAATTCAGGACTTGGAAAGTAAACAAACCAATCAGCTGTACATGTAGTTAGCCTACATTCATAGACACTGTAATTGTCATTTTCTTTTATTCCTTCTCAAAATATGTTTTAACCTGCAGCTCACTCTTACAAAGGCATAAACACACACACACACAGAGCCTTACATTGAAAACGATTTTTTACCAAGAACTATTCACGTAGCACTTGTAGCACTGAAACTTTAGGCAAGGGCTTATGTGTGTTAATACATGGCAAACACTACTTTCAATAAGACAGGAACTGCACTAGCTTCATAAAATGAGCCACATAAGTGCATATTCACAAGACCAAGTAGCAGATGGTAAAACCAGATTGTCCTCTTCCTTCACTTTCCCATAGCATCTAATATAGTAGGGCTTTGACTCAAAGCAAGGTATTTAAGAATGAATGGAATACAAATTAAGTAACTGATTGAATAAAAACAAGGTAGATGTTAAATTTCATGAGGGACTTTACAGAACACTATAAAATATAATATTAAAATACTAAGCTCTATTTTTTTCCATTGTTTTCCATTTTAATAAAAGCCAGTAAATGTCTTGGGCCAAATTAAAATAACAGAACAAGTAAAACCTCTCCTAGCTTCACATAGATTTTACTAGGGTAAATGTAGTAGAACATTTTACAGTAGAATAAGTAGATAGATCCCTCATGTAAAGTTAGTCCAAAAGGCTTTAAAAATCTGCTACTAAGATCCCAAGTGTTTGTAGTAAAATCAGTGATTTATGACCTCTGTTTTCAGACAGATGCTAAAAATTGATTTGTTCAGCTCGTCTAATGGTGAAAAAAATCAATTATGGATTGCAGTGAATGAAGCAATCTGGTAAAGATTCGTGAGCTTTACATAATGAGTTAAAAGTCAAAGTTGTGTGAATGAGGATCCACTCCCTTAACTATACTTCATACACTGAATGATGCCATGTGATATTTACTTAGTGGTTTTAATATTCTGGAACAGAGTAGTTACTTCAAAAGATTGCACTTCTGGGAATGGTGCCAGGTAAATCATCATAGCCACTGCACTGTCATCCTGGGATGAACTGCACCAAGGTTAAGGGTTGCATTTTAGATCCTAGTGCCTCCACGCTACTTCAGAGTGAAAAATGGCTGTGGGTTGGCCAGTGGCTTCCAGCCTTATTTACACCACCACCAGATGTTTTTTGCAATAAGAAGAGAGGCAATGTAATTTTAAATTGCCCCCCATTTGTAAGTACCTTGTTACTCCAGGGTTGAACCAACCCATGAGAGCTCCCTTGAGCTGTCATTAACAGGGAGGAGTATGTGTGCACAATGGTTTGCAGGCATGCAAGACTGTGCCCTGGCCTGAAGGACCTTCTTATGTAAACTGTCCCCACTTGGAAATGTGATTTTTTTGTGTGTTAGAGTAGCAGCATTTCTGTGATAAAGTACTTAAGGGAAAAGCATGGAATCTAAGGCTATCAATTAAGTATAATTGGTTTTGATATTTAGTAGTCTTCAGGGTACTGCTGAAGATAAGAGTGGCTCTGACTATGTAGTTTGGTTTTATTCTTACTGGTTTAGACCTACTGCCTCACAGAGTGAAAGCCCTTTACTACTCTGCTTAGCCCATTCAATCAGTAACCAGCATTGACCTCCAGCACCTTTCAGCTTCAACTGCCAGTCAAAATCTCAAAGCTGCAGAGAGGAAGTGCAAATTTACATTGACAGTGGAGTCAGTAGCCATAACTTGGACTTAATCACCTTTCAGTGTGTTTTATGCCAGAAATCAAAAGAGATTTTTAACTGACTGATTTATCTATTTGTAAAATTAATACATTTGTCTGGAAGTCATTGAACATACAGCAGGTCTCTAGAGCTACATAAGTTATTCGCACAATAAGGTATACATCATAGTCAGCGCAGTTTTGTCCAGATCTCCATCCTGTAGGCAAACAGCTTCAGTTAATTTTGTCTGCAAAAACAGAGACAAGGTTTATCTTACTACTGCAAAGGAATCTCTCTGTAAAGATGGTTCAGTCTTTTACATCTAAATATTTATATGCAATATTTAGTAGCTTTCATGTAAAGATACTAAAGATAGTATCTTTCATGTAAATATTTATAGATTCATCCTACACAGAAATTAAGAAAATCATCCAGAAAACGTCTTTTGCAACTAAGATTTTGGATGAGAAAGATGTGTAAAAGAAGAAAAAGAAAATACATCTAAAACACCAAAATAGCCTGCAAGTATTCGCTCCTTTGTAGGTCTTTATCTCCTACAGATCCTGTTTTGTATAAGATAAATGACTAGTGCAGTTGCTTTCTAAAGCCATTCCCGTAACTCAGCCTTTTTCCCATTTTTAGAATCATAGAATAGTTAGGGTTGGAAAGGACCTCAAGATTGTCTAGTTCCAGCCCTCCTGTTATGGACAGGGGCACCTCACACCAGACCATGTCACCCAAGGCTCTGTCCAGCCTGACTTTGAACACTGCCAGGGATGGAGCATTTACCACTTCTTTGGGCAACCTGTTCAGTGCCTTACCACTCTCACAGTAAAGAACTTCTTCCATATATCTAATCTGAACTTCTCCTGTTAAAGTTTGAACCTGTTACCCCTTGTTCTATCGCTGCAGTCCCTGATGAAGATTCCCTCTCCAGACCCCAACCCTTAGTACCCTTAGACCAGCCTGACAGTCTAAGCAGAAGGGCTTGTTTAGGTTCTGCTATTTGTAATATTTCCTGAATAAGTGCTTGAGTTGCAACTGGTGTCAGCCTTTCACCGCTGCAGTTGGCAACAGAGGGATCTCCTTGAAACAGATTTCTTGTATGGGGATGCCCTTACTCTGTATTTGCTTTTGTTTTCTTTTTTTACTTATAAATGCAAAACTGCATGAAGATTTCACTGGATGTAATAAAGCAGACACTGATCCATCATAACTGGTTTTTTTAATCAGTTGCTACCCTTGTAATCCTAAAATAAAAAAAATGAAAAAGCTTTAAAAAACCCTTATTTTGTTCATCCAAACCAGAAGTAATCCTTAAAAATGGTGGTGTTATTGTTCCATCTCATCCATTCACATCATAGCTGGGGAAAGAACAGCTCAATAGGCAAATCAGAACATAGTCTTGCTGTTTCTGTGTTACAAATGTTCTGTATGACTATGCCATTATTCTTTGCCATGGAAATATACTTGCAGAACAATCATGCTGTTTTTCAGAGGCTCACGGATCATTAAAAAAGAGAATCATATTCATGAGTGAAGCTGGTTTGGAGCATCTTTAACTGCATATGAAATCCAATATTAATAAATTCTGCCTGTTTTTTTCTAGCTGATACCACCATTATGATCTTGGGCCACTTGCAGTGTCTGTTTCCACATTACATTGTCCCTGAAATAACTCTAATACCATGGAAACATAAAAAATGAGTAACTGCTGTAATACCAATAGATTTGCTGTTGCTACTCTGGGTATGCAACTAACTAAGCTTTAAGATGGAAATAGATGGTGCCAGATTTTGATCCAAATATACATATGAAATTCAGCATTGATTTCCACAAAATAGGAATTACAGCATTCTATTCCATAATGGGCAAGTAGCTTTTTTTTTTGTTTATGAAATCAGATGTTATTAAAATACAGCCCACTTTCAACTAGCACTGTTTCCCTACTGAGAGGCCAAAGGCACAACCACTTCATTGTGTCCATCTGCTGGAGGGGGTTTCACATCTGTAATTATCACTGCTCTAGTTACGAAGTTTGTATTTCCAATTATAGTCAGACATGGTGGGTACAGCTTTACCACCTCACTGGAGCTCATTTACCCCAGCATGCATAAGCAGGATCAAGCATACAATCTTGCTTGTGCTTACTCCAGTTGCAGCACATCTGTTCTCAACCATGCTAGATTCCTGAAATTTAGTAGGAAATTAAAAAACAACCTCACTGCTAATGACTAAGTAAGGAATTTTGCAAAGAAGAACTATCACTGCCACCTGCAAATGTGGGTGCGGGAGGTTGTCTTGTATAAACCCAAAGAATAGATATACTAAACATAAATGTACTTGATATTGTAAATAAGGGGGTAAATGTGTGTAAAACTGCCTTTGATACTGCTCAGGTATTGCTATTTTTTTGCAAGCAATAACACATTGTCAAACAGGCAATATAAAAAAAAAGTACTTTTACTGTTAAATCCAATTATTTTCTGTTTATCAAAGCATTATACTCTTCTTCCAAATAGAATTAGTAGTCAGAACCTTAGGACAAATAAATTTGTTTTAGGTTTGTTTTATGTTTTCTATCTGAATCCTATCTTAGAAGTGGGAAATTTTTCCCATGCTGTTTCCTAGCATAGCTTGTAAAGGTCAGAAATTTGAAATTCAGGCTATTTTAGCCACTAAGAATTCAAACCTATCAGAAATTATTCATGATAGAAAACTTGTAATACGTAATGTAATACTTCTGAGAGATCTGAGACTGATCAATCAAGAGTTTGAAAACCTGATCTTTCATAAATGGAGTTTCATATAAATTAAAATAACCCCCTGTAAAAGTTGGCAAAGAACGGATCATTGCTACCTGCAGCACATGTGCACAGACGGAAGAGCATTGGAAGCTGTCTGGTGTTGTGCAACAATCTGCCTCAGTCAGCAGTTTCCAGCAAATGACTGTGAGCTGCTCTGGTGCGCAGACAAGGTGCCTTTGATATGTGTCATCAAAATCTCCACAAAGTTTTAACTGATGAGCAAAGAAAGCTTTATTCTAAACAGGTTTGCTCAGACTGGTCAGCTAAAGAGTTTTTTACCTTTTGTGCAGGCTCATTGCTTTATCAAAGTTCAGGAAGAGAATTATGCAAAATTCAATTCCTATTTGATGTTCAAGTTATTTCACTTTCAACATGGAAAATATATCTTATAAAATAAGAACATTTAACAGAGAATTAAGGATTGGTTCATAGCTCCTGGAAACCTGAGGTCTGAGTGACCAATCTCACAGGGAGTTAGAACCTACAAAGCTAGATATAGTCCCAGGATGTTATTATTCAATCTAAACATTCCAATTAGAAGAGTTTAATGTATTTCACAGCCAGCCCAGCAAGTTCACAGTGGGACTTTGTATATATAGTAGACATTACATGACAAACATCACAACCACTTGAGGAGAAGGCAGATATGAGACTACCAAAGCTCCCCACAGAGAGACCCAATTATGTGTATTTGAGTAGAGGCTGCTCTACTAAAACACATTCCTCACTTATGCAAACATGCTGATGGATGGCATAAAAGGATGGAGAAGCACATTATGAGCAGATATTTATCATTCAAGGGGATCCTTTAGTGGATGGTACAGATCCCTTAAGATTGTGCTGACAAGATTTACGCAGTCACCAGTGGCACATAACTGCCATGGTGATTCAGAGTTTCTGCATAGGGCCCAATATCTGTGAGATTTAGAGGCAAGTCCATTGAAGGGCAACAGAAATTCAGTCTTTCCCCTGACAGAGAAGTAAGGAAAAAGGTCCATGGGGGAAAGTGAATTACCATGGACCAGTACTAATGACTTCCTTCCAGCTTACTTCTAAGCTGACAAGCGACTTCAATATCCAGCTGGGGAGGCCATTGTACACACGGGGATATTGAAGTGCAGGAAATGAAAAGATGTATTTCAGATATGGCCCAAATTTCATTACTTGATTTTCAGAGATTTGGGGTTTTTTTTTCCTACAAATCTAGAGCGTACTTTATGTAGTAGTTAATAGAAAAAGCAGGTGTCCAACCGTCTTGAACTCATAAAAAGCAAATGTCAAATTACTCTGAAGTGTGGAGAATCAAAAAATTAGGGTCACAAATACGAACTCCACCTATTTGCCCAGAGTTAATAAGTGAGAACAGTCTTGTTTGCTCCCCGTATATTCTTTATGTACTGTTACAATGACTTTGTCAGTAATACAAATGGCAGAAAAAGATTCACTTTACGGGCTGCAAATGCATTATCGAGGTAGGACTAGCAGAAGTAATTGGTATGTTCTTTTTGGTTAAGGTTCACTCCATTCCTGAAAGAGGCAGACACGCATTTACCAGGCTAAGCTAAAAGCTACCAGCATTGCCCTGTAAAATGATAACCATCTTCTAATCACATCCAAACCATCCAAGCATTTCATATTCACAGCAGAGCACAAAAGTTTTCCCAGAGGTGGAAATGATCAGTATCAGTATCAGGCTCTACAGGTGACATGACACAAATTCAGTTTGTACAGCTTGTGATATGTGCATTATTGTCACAGTCAATATTTTGATATCTCCAGAGATGAACACAAGGTTCTTTATGTGCCAGAGGAAACACCAGCAATCTAAGGAACAGAAAATCTGCAGGAGGTTTTGCATTTACAGTTGCACACACACATTTTCATTGCAAGGAGAACTTGAATGGTAATTCAGCACCAGCTTTGCTAGCAGTCTTGCATCAGCTGAGGAGTTTTCTAAATTGGTGACCTGGGGCCATAAATGTCATAGAAGAATTTCTTTCCTCTCATATAATGGAGAATTTTCTTGCTCTAACAAATCCTCTGTTTTGCCATCCTATTTAAAGTGATAGCAATGATATTCATTACACTGCTAAATGTTAGTAGACTATTTTCTTCAATACCATAATCAATTCAATGGCATATTTTCATGGACCAGATGGCATTCCTTATGCTTTTATTTCTCAGAGCTGATATCTACTGAAAAAAAACAGCCAACATTTTCTATTTCAGCTATCCCACACTAGCTTTCAAAAAAACATTCATTTCCTGAGCCCATTGCAAACATGCCATTCTACTACTGCACTGCATTAAGTTATTAAAGAAATTACATTTGGAAATTTTCAAGCAAATGGGATTATTTTCCTTTGAGTATTTGTAGGCATATTTTGAAACAACATTTCTCAGCAATGAAATACAGAAACTGCTATTCCAATTATGGAACAAGCAGTGTTTCTGTCATACTGTAAACCTTTATGCTACTTACTAGTTGGAAATGGTTTGCATGTGATTTGTTTCAAAATAATAATAAAAATAATTTTAAAAAGTAACAGAAAAAATGAGTATCCAACTTTATACAGTTCAAGAGTGAACTTAGAAGCTAGTCCATGTACAACTGTCAGCTCAGGAAGACCATATTGTTTTCCAGAAGCCTAACTAACCACAGGGGGTTAATGTTGGGAACAACAAACAGCTCTTTCAGTCTTCCTAATAAATTACTTGTGTTGCTGCCTCAAACTGATATGTTCCTTGTGATGCCATCTGAACTACACATATGCAATGAAAGCTTGCAGGTAGCATGTAATATCTTATGATTCAAACTAAATCTGATTTTTTTAAAACTTCAGCTGGTATTTTTGGTAAAATTATTATCACCATTTCTTTCCAGTTTAAGTCAAAATATATATTTGGCAAGTCCTGCTTTCCACAGATCTGAGAACACGAGACAGCAATCCACATAATAAATCTGCTCTGGATTCTCAGTTCGCAGACAGATGACATTGCCTTTACTGTCTCTAAGCTGAACTACAATGTCATAAATAGAGAAATAGTTTGAACACTAGCTAGAACTTCTTCTCAATGTGAGCTCTGAAACTGAGAAACCCTATTTAATAAACTTGAGAGTCTGTATAAAATAATTCGCTGAATTCCCTCCTGATTCTAAGATGAGACATACTTTTCCATTTCCAAAGGACTCAAATGCTTCACCTCTCCCTCATTTGCATGACTTCTGTGCTTAGCTAGGAAGTTGTAACATTAGACTTAAAAAACCCTTGACTTTACTTTTTCTCCTGAATAAAACCTCTCTTGTATAATCAACCCACTTTTCAGAGATTTATTTTATATATAGAAGTTGTTTCTTTTTGGTTTTGTATCTCCTTGCATTATTTTTATTAAATGATATATCTAATGCACATTCTAACTTCTTTCTTTAGAAAAAAAAAAACAAACTTTAAAAGCAAAAAAAATAAAAAAAAAAAAAAAATAATTACAAAGTATTCAGCCCCAGAAACCCTTTCCCTTTTTTTCTTCCAGAACTTCTATATTGTTATGGGTTCAGCAGTAGCAGTCATTTTTCCCCGTCTTAGTAGCTGGT
>JANRGW010022248.1:0-25663 GCA_024733675.1 Psilopsiagon aymara
CATTGACACCGTCCCGCAGCTCAGCCCCCGCTGCAGGAGGACCTCCACCGGGGCGCACCAAGTGCAGCCCCGCCCATCGCGCACCCTCCCCTCAGCAGAGCAGCGGAGGCGCTCTCTGCACCCCGAGCTCTGCACCGCATCCTCCCCTCTCATCGGCTCTGTCTGGTGCCTGCGCTGACCACCGCCGGGGCAGCCAGAGCAGAGCTCCCAGACCGAACCCTGGTCATACGGCGAGTGCTCACCATGCCGCCCGCCTGCCCGCGCGAACTGCCACACAAACTGCCTCGAGCCCGTCCTGCTTGCCCACGCAAACTGCCTCGATCCCGCCCTGTTCGCCGCTCCCTGGGGCAGTGTTTACCCAGTTAGGGCTGGCGCCGCTCCTCCTGGCACCGCCCCTGTGAGTCAGCTCCTCGCGTCCCCTGAGTTGCCGGGCCCTGGGGAAGTCCTGTCGAGGACTTGAGGCACATTTGGTGCGTGTTGCTGCTCCTGGACTCTGAGCCTCCCCCTGATCAGGCGCTGAAAGTGTCCTCTCTCGAGCTACTTACCTCAGCAATTTGCATCTATGGAGACATTAAAATCTAAATAATTTGATGTAAAGTTTTTTGTGCATGCAGAAGGGTGCACATTAGTTTTAACAATAGATAGCTTTATTTTGGTATAATAGTAATTCCCAGCTGAAATTTGATACAAAAAGAATTAATTGTTTAAAGAGGTTCACCATGCATAGAAGAGTAGTTAGTATTTAATAATTTTAAAATGTAATTGTTTATATCTGCTGTAAAAATTGCAGCGTTTATGTAATCCAACCACCCAGATTTCCTCAAGAGACAACTACTCCCTCTAACATCCTGGTTTCAGAAGAAAATTAGGTATATCTAAACCAATACAGCTTACTTCTCATTACTCCATAACCTTCCCTTTCATTGGAATTGTTAGTGAATTAAAATCTCTTTGGGGGGGGGGGGGGTTGCCTTTTTTTTTTTTTTTTTTTTTTTTTGCTATTAATGCAGGTTAATTAGGTACAATGGCAAATAGAACAAATTATTTTGTCACTAAAGAAGACATGTAGCAGGTTGACTATGCTGAAAGTAAGCATCTATATATCTTCTCAAAAATATTGAGCAGTAAAGAGAAACTTGTTAGGATACATTTCAAAGTCTTAAAATTCTTTCTAGGCTTTAAATATTTATTCATTTGTTAAGGTGATGATTACATGAGAATGTCTACTTGTGAGTTTGTTTATACTGTTGAAATATATTAATAGGAAATACTATTTATACAATAAAATATATAGCACTATTATTGTACCAATTGATGCATTAAAATAAAGATATTAAAACATTATTATCATAAAATACCTTTCTAGGTATTTTCTGATAATAAATACCTTTCTAGGCTTTAAATACCTTCCTAGGCTTTAAATGTTTTCTGTATTAATTTGTTAAGGTGAGAATTATATGAGAATGTTTACTTGTGAGTTTGTTTAGACTGTTGAAATGTATTAATAGGAAATACTCTATATAATAAAATATATAATACTATTATTGCATCAATTGAGCTATTAATATAATTAATGCATTATTAACAGAAAAGTATAGAGATTGCTGTAAATTCACACCTTTTAATGTAAGCAACTATAAAATAAGCAATTAATGTTCACTAACAAATATATACCACAAGAAATATTTAGCAGTGACGGTTTTAATTGTTATTTATATCAGCTAAAGTACTCAAGTACAGTTCACAATTGTTTAAAAAATGTTTAAGACACCTCATAGCTAGCTAAGACTTCTTTTTCTAGGTGAATTAAAATGGAAGAGCTCTGTTTATATTGGAAGTACTTGCAGACAGACTATTCTCAGACCTATACTTGTCCAGAAAAGATGAAGGTTTTAGAGTTTCTCAGGGTCATAGTTCAGACAGAAAGGGCAAAAGTTGAATTTGTATCTGTCTGAAATTTCTCATCGACAGCTGCTTTGACAGTGGGAGTTTGAGATGAGGAAAGTTGACCTGTTTGCCAGCAACACAGGAATCATCAGGACATTAACATGACAAAGATGAAGTAAGAATAATCACACATTCCTTTCCAGTTAGCAGTCACTTTCTCTGGTTCCTTTAGTTCACATGCTCAGGATGCATTGTACAGATGGTCCAAGCAATAGTGAGGCTGTTGCTTTGTTTCAGATTGTGCATGAAGATATCTCCAAACTGTCTTGTCACTTCTCCAGGATCAGAAAAATAAAAATTAAAAAGATTGATGAAACAATCAGCTGCCAGGAACTTATCAGAGGTTACTGTATCATATTGCTGGATATGACTGAGCAGAATTCAGTAAACTGAGAACATAGATGATGGTTAAGGAGCTACATTAGTGATCAAGAGTAGATGGTTTTGACCATGGAAAAAACAACTCAGCTCAAGATTCTTGCCTTACAAATAACCTGAAAAACACTTCCATTTTTGTCCACAGTAGATGCTCTCTCTGTTCTGTTCCTTCTCATGATTCCCAGTAGCAATCTAAATTTAAGCTTAAGTCAGCTGAGCATGTGAATTAAGTTAGAGGCTCTGAAAGCACTTAAGAAGGCAGCCATCAACTGCTCATTGGATCTGTAGAAACAATAATTTATTTAGTTTAATGAGAAAACATTTTAAATTATTCATGTAGAATAAAAATTGAATTATTTTGTTGCCTAAAATCCATTTTAAATCAACTGAGTTTGTAGAAGTTCTAGGGGGATGTTATGTCAATGTTAAAATAAGGTTTTTTTCATTTACCCTGTATTATTTCTAAAATGGTTTGGTGAATTTAGTATCAATTAGCAAATAATTTAATCTACCTGAAATGACATTTTTTACATTCCATACCCATAAAAATAAGGAACTAGACTTCCTATAAAAAAGCAAAGAAAAAATATCCAATAGTCATAACAATTTCTGCAATGCCTTTTAAATAACATGAACTCCGTCATGTCATCTTAAGAGCAGAAGGGGCAGTTTTATCTATATTAATAGTTAACATCTTCCTTTGAAAAATTTTATCTTTACAATATTACTAAAAAGGGGCTAGGATAGTTTCTGAGCTCCTCTAAGAAACTCCTCAAAGAAACGTTTGATTATACTAATCAGTGCTCTAAAAGAGAAGTTTTTAATGTGGCAAGCACTATGGAATTTAGGTCTTGCAATACATATTTAGCTGATAAAGACTGTGAATTATAAGTTCCCTGGAAAAATATGGAGAAAATGCACAGACGTAACACACTTTTCCTCTTAAAGTATAAATATTTTCATACCCATCAACCCAAAGTTACAGATAAAAGAATCCTGAATTCCTCACCAACTATCCTTTCCTCTGACTTAATTGTTTTCAGTAGAATGCTTATCACTGTCACTTATCTGCAGCCAAATATGCAAAAAATGTGGAAAGAACAGAGGGAGAGAAAATTATCTGCTTAGTCTACTCACTGCAGTAATTAATTACTTGCACTTTTATTTTCAGTACATCTGTTACTTGAATAATCAATAATTTATGAAGTTTTATTTTCTAACACTTTTATTTATTAAGTATTTGGTGTCACCCCCTTTTTTTCCTCTCTCTCTCCCTGGCATTCGGAAACTTTCAATCTTCAGTCCATTAAGGAACACACAGTGTATGCTGCAACTGCAGCCTTTTAATGGTCCTAAATCAGGAGAACATGAAAAAGCAAGTTACCTACTTATTGATTCTGCAGGTTCCAAATGCCTCATTAATCAGCATCTGTTTTTTTCACAAATGAAAATGCAAGTAAAACTTTGGCCCTCAATGGATCCACTTCTCTTGCAAACTGTAAGTTGGTACAGCTCCTCCAGTATGAAGCTCCTCAGCACTAGAAAATAATTCAACTTTTTAGATTTAGTTGGCATGTAAGTATAAGGGAAGTTGATAGAAACAGGTATGTGCAAAGTTCTCCTCTTGCTGCTGTCAAGGCCAGCTGGGGAAAATGAAGTAGATTACAGAAGCATGTTCTAAAAAAGAAAAAGAAAACAAATTTCTAATTTCCAGATTAAACTCCAGACAAACAGAAGATTGAGGTTACTGATGTTGTTTTCTAAAGAAAATTGTGGAATAACAAAGGAGCATCAGGAAATGCAAACTGATGCTCCAAGGCCTTTCAAATACCTCTATTGCACATAACAAGTTTTAATTTAGACACAGTACAAATGTAATCCATTAATAGAGTAAAACCTGTGCTTCATCAATAGACATTATATAATTCTATTTTTTTACCTCCTTTCTCTTGTGAAACAGTGGGTTAGAGGGGGGCCTGCTGGATAACCTTAATGTCTCATTGTGCTGAACTTTTAAAGACATTGTCAGCGAACAGAAGCCATTTTATCCTTTCAATTATTCTAGAAAACTGCTGAAAATTTAGAAGCTTAACGTATGTCACTTTTGTTCTGCCTCCCCAGTCTTCCTTCTTCATTGCACCTCAGGATTTTTGAAGACTCCTTTATGACACAGCAAAAAATACTGCTCTTTTTGCCATTTGTACTCTACTTTGTGGTTATTTTTCCTTATTTTCTTTGTCAATGCTTTCCTTGGTTTTGTGGTTGTTTTCATTTGCTGCAGGTATGTGCAAATCCCTTCACTGTGTCAGCTGAACAACATGTAGCAATTTTGTCATCCATGCTTATGTTTTTGCCCATTTAATTATTTTTCTTAACCTGCACTAGTTTATTTTGTTACACAGCTATTCCCATACTTCTCTTTTCCAGATAACTACAATTTTAACAATCTTTTCTATATATTACTACTTAACCACGCTGGTATCCAATGCCTTTTTGACTATTCACATCTAATAGGATTTATTTCCCTTGTGTGCTATGTGGTGGTTTATTAAGTATTAAGTACTTTTCTGCAGTAGATGGCATATGCAATTCCTTGTAGAATTTGAGTTAACATTTCTGCAGGTATTCTGCATGCCATAAAAAACTTTGCAGCATTAAAAACAGAGAAAAGAAAGAATAATTTTGAAAGACTCCTTCACTGCAGGCAAGTCCTCTCACTGAAGACTTTTCCATTCCCATGGTAGACAGTATCCTTGGAAAGGTTCTAAAAGTAGTTGCAGGAAGCAGTATTCCTCCATGCAACATCTATTATTGATATTGTTGCTACCATATAAGCATTAGTAATTAATAGATAGCAACAAATCACACAACTACGCACTGGTCACACTGTTTAAATGTACTTCTGAAATCAGGACTCAGTACAGTTATGAAGATAATATTGCAGAGTACATTAAATAAATAGAGCAGAAAGAATTGCCCAGTACTTTCTCAGTCACAACATAACCAATTCGTCTGACTCATAAGAAAGGATACTATTTTAGCCTTTGACTATCTCCCATCATTAAAGACTGCGATATTTTTTTTTTTTTCCTAAGAGGAAGAGGTGTAAGCTTTGTGTTCAGATATATTCCATTTCAAGCAATTATATTTGGCTTTCTTACAAATTCCTAAGTCCTTTGAATGAGATATGTTAATTTTCACCACTTTTTGTCTATGTTTACTGTTGGGACACACGTTTAAAAAGATTCCATATTCTGTCTTAGATGTGAGGTCGTATCTAGGTACTAATGAGGTAGAAGTTTGGGATCTTTATGGACAAAAGTTACTGGATACTGTAAATTTGAGTCATGCTGCTGCTCTAAAAACATTATTTAAAGGCAGTTTGTGAAATGTTATCTCCCATTTGCCTGGCCTGCAGACAGCTGTGAGTATTACTATAATGAATAACATCTTACCTAGAGAAGCTACAAAGCTAGGCACATTTTCCAGAGTTGTTTGTAGGCTTATCATTGTCTATAATTTCAAAAGATGACCAAATATCTAAAGTCTATGGACAAGCCTACAACTAGAAGATCAGAAAGTACCACAAAAGCAGGACTCATAGAAATTGTTTACAATGGACACATTCTGTATCTGAATTTATCATTGGTTCCAGGAAAGCCGCAGCTTAAAATTAATGATGCAGATCCACTGCTGTGAGTACAGCCCATATGGGTTTTCCAAGAGCTGGGCTTGCAAAATTACAGTATCTTGATGAGTTTACATAGTTTTAGAATGGAAACAAACCTGATCGATGCCACTGAAATTTTGTTTGCTTATTTTGAAATGATCACCATCAGTATTGCACTCAAATCAGTAAAAACTTAATCAATGTCAATGCAGAGATGAAATCATGTCTGAGCAAACTGCTGCCTGGCACATGTAAGACCACCTTCATGTAGAAATGATATCTTCAATGTGATAAAGATCAAACTTAAAACAAACTCAGCCATGCTTGGGATGCTGCTAATTTGTGCACTTCTTATGTCTCTCCAGTATGTAATCCTGTTATAAATCAAAAAACTGTCTGGGAGCCTGATTGACTGAGCTGTGGTGTTTGGTTTGTGTGCAGTTCAGGCAATATCCTGAGACATTCAGGAACTGTCCTGATGTTTCTTACAAAGTGGATTTCTCCACTTATGCACATTTATGGTATGTGTATTTCCAGAAAAAATTATATCTTCCTTAGCATCATTCAAGCTATGCAGCCAAGATATCAGTACTCTCATCGGCATTTAGGAGAAGCTACATTAATTCCTAGTACTCTGTTTACTGTAGTAAAATTTGTGAAAACGAGTGATATACACTTTTGTATTTAAGTATAGATGTTCATATGCAGCTACTCACATATGCAGTACATGGAACTTTCTAAAAAATTAATATACATGGCTCTAAGTAGAGAATTTAATAGCTTTATTACTATCCTAATCACTTATTTAGAAAATATAAATAAAAGTAAGGAAAATACCATATTCAAAGATATTTATTTTTTTTTCAGAATATGCTGGCAAAGTGCAAAAAACATCTGAGAAACTATTTTCAGTTCCTGTAAGATTTCCTCACAGGAAGAATTTTTCTTTTGTGCTTAATCCTTCCTACTTCACAAAAACCAAGAGTTTTTCTCTTCATAAGGTGACAAATATGTAACTCTCAATTGCATGATTAACCTCTAGGGTTGGATTTAAATACACTGACAATTTCATTGATAATTATGTACAGCAAGATTGCATTTTTAGTATCTACATTCTGGGTGATTTTCTTCAACATGCAGGATTAGGTCATGTATTTGCCTAGACTGTTATACTGTGGTTGATATTATCCAGTAGCATATATCAGCGAAATGTAAAATGAAAACAGGGAAAAGATAAGCATGAATAATGATGAAGTCTCTGTAATATTTTACAAGAGACCATGTGTTCCCTGCTATAACATCTGGACTGGTAATCTCCAAGTGTGCATTCTATTATAAATTCTATTATCAGTTTTGCAGCTTTTGAGAGTTTGGAGAGAGGGAAGTTTGTCCCTGTCCCCCACCCTGAATCTACACTAAGCCTTCAAGTTTTAGGCTCCTTAAAGAATCACTTTTAGTCCACCAGTTCCAAAGAAGTATTTTGCTTCAATGGAAAACATTTGCTTATGTGTGAGACAGCGTTAAATACAAGATTACTTTAAAATCTATCCTAGTACCATTCCTGTTTTTTAAGCACATACTGATTTATTGCTACATAGTTTTCCTTCCTGGTGACTACTCTGGTTTCTTCTTGGACACATAATTTACATAACTTCCTTGTATAGTACAGCCTAAATTTTTCTTCAATTTAATTTGTACTGTATTGGAGTTATAAGTATGGTTTCAGAATGTATTTACTACCTTTTCATTCTTCAGTGTAAAAGCTGATTTTCATAATGAGTCTTACAATTTTTGTGCGTCAGTCACTTTTATCAACTGGTTGATGGCGAATCAAACCTGGTACTAGCCAGTTATTTTCTTTATCCTTCTGTTCCTCAGAGTATTTAATTTTCAATATTCCTTTCATTTCTTTATCTTTGCAAAATGATATTATGTTAAAATATTTTTAGATTAAGGAAACATTGCCAGAGGGCATACATATTGTATTAAACAAAATACTGTATCACATCAACTGAGACTCTTATGAAACAATAAGAAGGCTCATCTTATGGAGACATTAACGTCAAACTTTGAATAGAGCATTCAAGGTTTATAAAATTAATCTTCATCAAAAGGTCAAATTGCTCGTATGAATAACTCCTTTAACATTAGTGAATGGTGCACAAAGCAATAGTCACTGAGGTCTGTCACCAGTTTTTTACAGGATGAATTAACTTGGGTGTTTTTATTAGTTGGCTGTCTTTTGTGTGTACAGTTTCCCTTGTAATGTAAAGTGGGCATGCATGATCAGCATCACTGCTCGCTAGACACAGGAGCAGGGAAGAACAGCATTTTTGCATCTTGTCTGCTCTAGACAGAATCATAGAATACCAGGTTGGAAGGGACTTCAGGCATCATCTGGTGCAACTTTTCTAAGCAAGTGTGACATTGACTAGATGTCCCAGTGCCCTGTCAAGCTCAGTCTTAACTGTGTCTAATGTTGAGGAATCTGCCACTTCCCTGGGGAGATTGTTCAAATGCCTGATGGCTCCCATTTTGCAGAATTTTCCTCTTGTGTTCAGTTGGGATCTCCTCAGGAGTAACTTATGCCCATTACTCCTTATCTATCCTGTGTGAATCCTTGCAAAAAGAAAGTCTCTGTCTTCTTAGCAATTGTAAGTGGATATAAGTGATTCAGAGCAACCTTGCAGAGAAGAACATGGGGGTGGTGGTCGATGAGAAAATGAACATAAGCCGACCGCAGTGTGTGCTTGCAGCCCAGAAAGCCATGGGTATCCTGGGCTGCATCAAAAGGAGTGTGACAAGCAGGTCAAAGTAGGTGATCCTGCCCCTCTACTCTGCTCTTATGAGACCGCACTTGGAGTATTGTGTGCAGTTCTGGTGTCATCAACATAGAAAGGACATGCAACTGTTGGGACAATTCCAGAGGAGGGCCACGAGGATGATCAGGGGACTGGAGCACCTCCTGTATGAAGATAGGCTGATGAAGTTGGAGCTGTTAAACCTGGAGAAGAGAAGGCTGCATGGAGACCTCATAGCAGCCTTCCAGGGTCTGAAGGAGGCCTGTAAGGATGCTGGAGAGTGACTCTTCATTAGGGACTGTAGTGATAGGACAAGGCTTAACAGATTCAAACTTGAGCAGGGGACGTTCAGATTGGATATGAGGAAGAAGTTCTTTACTGTAAGGGTGGTGAGCCACTGGCATGGGTTGCCCGGGGAAGCTATGAATGCTCCATCGCTGGCGGTGTTCAAGGCCAGGTTAGACAGAGCCTTGGGTGGCATGGTTTAGTGGGAGGTGTCCCTGGGCTGGAACTAGATGATCTTAAGGTCCTTTCCAACCCTAACTACTCTATGACTCTACGATCCTATAACAAATTAGTCCATGACTGCAATCAAATTATTTTTTTAATCTCATTTCTCAAGCAACAGGTAGTTGTTTGATAAATGACTGGGGACCCAAATAAAAGTTCTTTAAAGCAATTTTAAAATGTTGCTAATAACTTCATAAAGCTATTATTCTTCCTCATATTAGAATAATACAATGTTGTTATTCTGTGTATGTATGCAATACAAAATATTAAACTTTGATTATTTTCACCTCTTGCCAAAACTATAGGTAATTATATGGCTGATACAATGTTTTTTACAGTAACTTTTAGCTCCAAATTTAAATACAACAGTGTGCCCTATTACTGAGTCATTTTAACAAATTATTTGCATTTAATTTAATCTTTAACTGCACAATGTGCTATATTCGTTACATTTCTTAATTTCTTGTGCTTCCTGAAATTTAGATTTCAATATTACAGAATGTACTCCATAATGAGTTTTTACTGTTTTTTTTCAGAAAGATATTATGATAAGTAATAAAAATCTACTAGGTGGATATTCATCTATAGACCTCAATCCAATGAAGCCTAAGACCATAGAATAATTAGAGCTGGAAAGGACCTTAAGATCATCTAGTTCCAAGCTCCCTGCCATGGGCAGGGACACCTCACACTAAGCCATGTCACCCAAGACTCAGCCCAACCTGGCCTTGACGCAGCATTCACAACTTCCTTGAGTGCAATCCAGTCCAGTACCTCACCACCTTCACATTAAAGAACTTCTTCCTTGCATCTAACCTGAATTTCCCCTGTTTAAATTGAAGTTTGGACCCACTACCCCCTGTCCTATCACTACAGTCCATAATTAAGAGTAGTTCTCCAGCATCCTTGTAGGCCCCCTTCAGACACTGGAAGGCTGTTATGAGTTTTTCATGTAGCCTTCTCTTCTCTTCTCCAGGCAAAAGTCTGCTCTCTTGAAGTTCAAGGCAGCTTGCTGTGTGCCCTTCTCACTGTCCTGAGGATCTCAAACTCAACCATCTCATGATTGCTACAGCCAAGGCTGACCCAGAGTGTCACATACCCAACCATCCTCTCCCTGTTGGTGAGTACGAGGTCAGGCATGGCATCTCTCCTTTTTGGCTCCTCTACTACTTGCAAGAGGAAGTTGTCTTGCACACAATTGAGGAACCTCCTGGATTGCTTGTCTTGGGCCAGACTGTCCCTCCAACAGATATCAGGATGATTGAAGAACAAGGGCCTGCAAGAGTGAGGCTGCTCCTATCTGCCTATAGAGCGCTTCATCCATAGATTCGTCCTTAATCTGGTGGCCTGTAACAGATCCCCACAGTAATGTTCCTCTTGCTGTTATCCCTTTGACCCCGACCCACAAGTTCTCTATTTGCTCATTGCCTGTCTCCAGACAGAGTTACATACTCTCCACCCTACCCCTAATATAAATAGCTACTTCCCCTCCCCGTCTGCCTGGCCTGTCCTTCCTAAAGTGCCTATAACCTTCCATTCCAACACTCCAGTCATAGTAGCCACCCCAACACGTTTCTGTGATGCCAATGATATCATATCCCTGTAGGTGTGTACACATCTCTAATTCCTCTTGTTTATTCCCCATACTATGGGCCTTTGTACTTACCCAAGCTCCAAATAAGGTTGACTTATTGGCTCGAGCAGCTGAAATACCTCTGCATCTCTCCAAGCATTTATTACGGGTGCTGACAACTGACTGGGAGTGTTGGGATGGGTAGATCCCTCCCTCCCTCAACGCATCTAGTTTAAAGCTGCCTTGACCAGCCTGGCAAGTATCCTACCAAAGCAGCTCTTGCTCTTCTTTGTCAGACCAGCTCTACCAGCCTCTAGTAGACCTTGTCTCCCAAACTGAGTCCCATGTTCTAAATAACTGAACCCCTGATTATGGCACCACAGTTCTAACCATTTTTTAACCTGCCAAATCCATCTGGCCTTTTCAAGGTCCTCCCCTTTGATCGGGAGGACTGATGAAAAAGCTATCTGAGCTCCAGAGCCCCTAACCACCTCTCTCAGGACTCTGTAGTCCTTCTTAATGTTCTCCAGGATACTGCTGACAATAGCACTAGCATCCACAGGGACCACAGGAAGTGGTTAATATTCAGTGGGACTTACTAGAGCAGGCAGCCTTTCAGCAATATCCCTGATCCAAGCCCCTGATAGGCAACATACCTCCCTTGAGGCTGAGTCAGGCCAACAGATGGTGCCTCTGTGTTTTTCAAAGCAGAGTCACCTACTACTAAGACCTGCTGCTTTTTCCTGGAGGTACCAGTAGAGATCCTTTTTACTGCTGCATCAGAAGGATGTTCATTTGGTGTGGTGTGCTGTGGGGAATGTTGCACAAGAAGCTGTGCCAGCATACCTGGAGGAGACCTCAGACATCTTGGCCCTCATCAGCTGCAAACCATGGGAGTCAAGGAAACCAAAGATAGCACACCAAGGTAATTTCTCAGAACTGTAAATATAGAAACAAGAAGTTGTTGAAGGCAAAGATGAGATGTTGTAATACGGTACTTTCCAAAGTACTAGTGGAAGGTTACCACGGCCGACGAGGGGACAGAGAATGTGTGTTCGAGGAGAATGGGAAGTAACAATGTAGCAAAAAGTGGTAGCAGGGAAACATGTTCATATATCTTATTAAAAATAGTTGCTCAAGCAAAGGCGCATGAGCAGTAAGGTGATAGGCTGAAGGTGCACTTGGTCAGTAAGGTCACTGGTTGGAGAAGCACATGGTGTGTGAACAGTGTTTCGTGATAGAAAAGTACAAAAGGAGCTAACCACTACTAACCACTAGTCAGACTACTATAAAAGCCTGTAAGCATATTTGACAAAGGATTTTGGTTGTGTCACAACTACAGTCTGTGCCCCACTTGCCACAGCGTGCATTTCCTCATTAGCCCCCTGGATAGGGACATTGGATTTTGGAGGAGCCCTTTGCTTTTGTCTTTCTAAATACTTTCTTCTAACCAAGTTCTACAAACTTTCTAACTACTGCTAGTTTTAGGGATCACTTTATTTTATTTAGTCAACAGTTACTCCTATGGATTTTAGAGTCAATGGATAGAATAAATTAATGAGCTTGATTAAGGTATTTGTTAGCAATGTGTTTTATATATTCACTAAACTCAAGAAAATAAAGATAAAAAAAATACGTTCTGAAAATGCACACAGTTCACTTTCCTTGTGTTGGTAGTAATACAGAGAAATACTGCAAATCTTGCCAAAGTATAAGAAAGTGTTAGCATCAATACTTGACACTTCAGTATTTTAAAACAGTGCCTATATTTTTCACTTTCACAAAGAAAATTCAGTGATTTACAGCTTGCATACTTAAATGAGCAACTTCTGGATAACCTATTTGTGATCAGTAGAAAAAAACCCAAATATATAAGCAACCTGAAAACTTATTTTGAGTCAGCAAAACACAGGAAGCACAAAGATTTGAAAAATACGTTATAACCTTGTTCATTTACAGAAAGAGGTTGTAATCTTTCTTGGAATTGTGGATTAAGATGCAGATTTTCTTGGCAACAGTTCCTAAGTGAAGCACTGCATGACAAAATAGGCTAGCATAATTCACAGGAGATGAAAGTTTGGAAATCATTAATTTGTTTTCCTAACTTCTGCAATTTGATTTATGATTGTTCCTTCTGTTTAAAGGGACAATCCAGTAGTTACGGCTCCATAATAAACCTTTGTGTTTAAATAATGAGGACTAGTTTAAAATATATTTTTTATGATTTTACAGAGGAGTAATGACAACTCAGAATTCTATTTGATAATTACATGGCCCATTGCATCTGTCATGCGGCTAGAAAGACACAATTGGTAGTTAAATAATAACCTTCTTTTTCTTCCCATAAGATGGTCATGAGAAAGGATACAGGCGAGGCAGACGCCTACCTGGCTGGGAGCAGCTCTGTAGGAAAATACCTGGTGCCTGGTGGCAGCAAACAGAGGGGAGCCTGCAGTGCCCTGGCAATATCTAAGGCAGCAGCATCATGGGTGGGATGAACAGGGGCATGGCCGGGGTACTGAGGGGGGGAGTTACTTGTTAGGTCATATCTAAATACCATAACAACAAACTGGGATGAGGTTAGTGAGGTTCCCACGGCAGTCAAGGCTGAAGCACTTTCCCTGTGAGAACAGGCCATGGGAGCAGAGCTTAGTCAGGCTGGGTTAGGGACTCACAGAAGCAACTCTGCCTGCAGGGAAGGGACGGAGAAGACAGAACCAAGGTTTTCATAACACAAGGGTACATGGTGGGCAGCACAACAGACTGTAGCTGCAAATTGAGACAGAGGAGGTTTCTGCTGAATACAGAGGGGAAAGAAAGGCAAAGCCAGGCCTTGGAGGATTTTCAATTCTTAGAAATATTACTGCTTAGAAAATACATTAAGTAAATGTGTATTTCTAAAGAAAGGATATAAAATATATAAAGGATATGAAGACATAAACCACAGGCTTATAATGCTTGTAAGATTGGATGGGACTTTTCCTAGTATCTTTGGATTTTGGCAAACAATTTGTTAGGGCAAGCAAAGCAGGTGGTTCTTAATATAAGAAAGTACTGACGGCACATTCTGAGTAGAGCTTCATCATTTGAGAAGTGTAAAGTTTTTCTCCTCAAACACGTCACTGAGCAAGGTGGCAGTTATTTATATATTAATTTCTTTTGCCTCCCATGTTGTTACTGCTGTGAATTTTGTGTCTCAGTCCTTCAACAGGACATAGGTTAGTTAAATATTTTCCCACTGGAAAATGTTGATCAGTCTGAATGTAAATGTTCTGAATCTGTCAAAATTTTTGGAACTTTTCATGTCTGACAAAATGCTAGCAGGAACCAGAACAGCTCCCATTGTAGGTATTTATGAATGGCATGTCATGAAAATTGCAAGATTACCCAATGAATTACCCAACCCAAGTTTAGAAACCTTAGAGCTGACATATATCTTCCAAAAATACTGCTTTAATTTTTCAGTTAGTCACTTTTGAAAAAGGATAAATAAACATTCACACTGATACTTCAGGAGTAAGAAGCATGGTACAGAGGACAGCATGATACTTTTGGGAAGGCTGACTCATGTGAGCTGTCATGATGTCAGGACTGACCTTGCAGAACAGGAAACACGTCAGAGACCTGCTTTCTTCTGGGCTTAGTTACAATCCTAGGCAACACAACAAAGATATGAAATCAAAAAGAGTCAGTTTGCAGAAACCTGTAATTGTGCAGTTGCCTCCAGAGATCTACCCATCTGCTGAGGTTTCATGCTTACTACATGGATGACAAGAAAAGAAGCAAAGCAGGAACTATGCTGCTCTGGAAACTGAAATTTCAGCAGGTACCCTGGAGCCGTGGGATATGATGAGAGGATGACATTAATTCTGGGCCTGAAATGGCAACAGGTCTCAATTTTGTACCTATTCTATTTCACTTGAGCCTGAATAAAAGGTACTCAGCGTACTATTGTCCTGGGTTCAGCAGTAGCAGTCGTTTTTCTCCTTCTTAGTAGCTGCTGCAGTGCTGTGGTTTTGACTTTCACCCTGGGAACAGTGCTGGTAACACTGATGGTTTTAGTTGCTGCTCAGTAATGTTTCCTCTGACCAAGGACTTTTTGAGTCTCATGATCTGCCAGGGAGGAGGGGAAGCCAGGAGGAAGCAGAGACAGGACATCTGACCAAAGAGGTATTCCATATCACAGCATATCATGCGTGCTGTATAATCTGGGGGCAGTTACCTGGAAGGGCTAGATCAGTGCTTGGGTCGGGCTGGGTATCAGTCGGTGGGTAGTGAGTGGTTGTATTCTCTTTCCTTGTTATTTCCCTTATCATTATTATTATTGGTGGTAGAAGCAGTGGTTTGTGTTATACCTTAGTTACTGGACTGTTCTTATCTCAACCCGTGGGAGTTACATTCTTTTGATTCTACTCCTCATCCCTCCAGGAGTAGGGGGTAGGAAGGGGCGAAGTGAGGGAAGGGCTGCTTGCCTGAGTTCCCAACTGGGCTTAAACCACAACAGTAATACACAGGATTCACCTGAATGGGGACTGGACAGTTGAAGACACTTTTGCTAGTATGCACTTTGCCTCTGATTTCTTAAAGTCACTTCTCAAAAGTGAAGCCACAAAGGCAATTACAGGTTTTATGTGCTTGGGTTCACTGCTAAGGTCCTCTTCTTTGTTGTAAAAGGGTGAGATTGGAGCACAGACCATTAGTGTCCTTGTGAGTACACCTAAAGCTGTGGGGGAGCTTGATAATTAAAGCTTTTCTCAGGCTTGATTACTGGACAATGGGTAGGGGAAAAGTGCAGGCACTGTTCTAAGACTAGTGTACAGTCCATAACACCACTGCAAGAAAAATGCACTTAAACCACCATAGGGAACAAATCTCTTTGAATTATATTCTCGGATTGAAGAGTGAAGGGGAAGGAAAAAAAAGACTGACATAAAATCAGAAGTGTAGTAACTGCCTCCTTCACAATACTTGAAATGTATAGTGGTAAAATTACAGGATGACTCTTGCATGGCAGTCAGTGCACCCAGAACCAAAGACATGCTATAATATCAGAAAGGAATATTATGGTTTGAGCTATCTGAAACTACAGATTTGTTTAAATTTACAAAGTACTCAGATTTGTTATTCATGCTGTCAAAAAAATTACTGTTCATGCCATAACACTAGTCACACTGTTAATATTTTCAAAGTGTACAAAATAGATAAAGTAAGGGAAATATTGAAAAGATGTCTTGCCAATTTCCAGCCTGCTTCTCATCATTTCAGAACACAGTACTTTCTGTATGTTCTTTGTGTGACTGCGCTTTATTTTTCCGTACAGTGGAGGTATCTGAAACTGCTGAGAAGAGCTGGAGGAGAGGAGGCAGAAAGCACATTTATTACTGTGAATGCTACTGAAATATTTCTGTTAGTATTCCTTCCTCTACTATAAATTACCCAAATTCTAAATATCTAGTGAGTGATGCTAGATGAATCTGAAGGTAAATTAAGTATTTGTATAGTGTATTAATTGGATTGGAATGAAAAGACAATTATTTGACCTTTCCCAGTTGCTTTCAGAAATGAATTCTAGTCTCTAAAGAAAGGATTTACTTTGCAGATGAAGCAGACTATTCATAACACATGTTAATCTTATATTTATTAACACTGCATTTCAGATATATGAATACAGAAGGAACTTTGTTTTGCTTTTGTCCATTAGACAAAGAAAGGGAAATACTAAAGTCTCCTTAGTTTCCCAGGGCTTTTTTTTTTTTTGATGGTTTGCTGGGTTGGGCTTCTAATTTTGGGTTGTTTTTTTTTTTTTTTTATTATTATTCTTTTTTTCACATAGCATATGTGGAGTTTCTCAAAATCACCAGAGTGCTTGTTCAGTAGATGGATTTTACTGTAGAACACTTCTCAGTCCAACAGCAGATCAAATAACACACCTGTCTTTAAAAAGGCTCCTTATTATCATAATGAATGTTTGTAACAACCAGTATATTATTACTTACCTATTGATGTCAAACTTACATTAGATTTTGTGAGGACTTCAAATTATGAACAAAACAGTAATTAATAATTGGTCTATCCAAATAAAATTATTCTTTGAGGTGGTTTCTGTTTATTATAATAATAAAACTATAATTTTTATTATAATAATAAAATTAGAGAATAAAAGAATGACTCCTTTAGTTGTTTTACAGTGTGTGTTAATGCTTTTATGTCTTAATATTTCTGAAAACTCTAACCCAGCATTATATAATGGCAATATTTACAGAATTGTCTTCCATTTCTTCCTTCTTATGCCTGGATAATAGATTTTAGAAAGGGGTCTTCCTTCTTCAATAAAGATTAACAATGCAAGAGAACAAAAAATATATTCTCCCCTTTTGATCATTAATATCTGGAACTTTTCAAATTTTAGATAACCTGTAATGCTTTCAGAAGTTAATTCTTTTCAGAATTATCATATTCAATACATGCATTTCTCTCTTAGCATTTGGAATGAACTCATTTCATAAAGTTTACTCAAAACAAGAAAACACTTTTTTTTTTAGCACAGCAAAGCCATTTAACATGATTATATAAAAAAATGTGGTACATAGTTTGAAATACACATGGGTCAACGCTACTATTTTGTTTGTCTCTAGAAAGTTTTGCTGTCTTTTTTAATCCTTGTATGTCACACTGGATGAAAAATAATAAAAGAAAAGGGTAAACAGTTTATTTTACCCACATTTCTGTATGCTTGCAGATTTTCAGTATATGCTGGATATCTCAAATATAAGAAGATACAATCAAGTCTGACACAAAAGGAAAGGTCAATGGCAATGAGTCTTTAAGTCTTCCATTAGCCTCCCCATGGAAATTAATCTGGCAGAGAAAATTAATGTAGAAGGCATTATCTTCTCCTGTTGTTCAATGACTTTAGCCGAACAGTAAAGCTGTTTATTGTGGAGAAATAATTTTGAACAGTTCCATTTGGACTAATTCTGAAGTCAACGAGAGTGTTCCTCAAAGGGCTAGATTTCTCACAACAGAAAGTGTATCAAATGAACACGAAACAACTGGTGGTGCTTGCACAAACCTCCCACATGAAGTAATCATGTCTGCTTTCTGTAACCTTTCTAAGTCCCACAGTATTGCTTCTAGCAGTGCATCCACAGTATGAGCACTTCACCAGCTTGTAGTAGTGCTAAATAAATCAGCAAAGTGTTCAACATATGAACTCAACTGCACATTTTATATGTGTTCATGAAACTACCTCACTCATCATCAAAAGCAGCCCTGCTACTTAAACAGCATTTTTTCTAGTATATCTTATTTTCTTCTTCCACAACAGTACCTGAGTATCACAGTAGAAACAAAACCACCATTAGCATCACCTTCTGGATTGAAGAGAGACCAGTGTGTCTCAGTGGCAGGAAAATCTACTGAGGGAACTGCTTTGCAATAGGGAATGCATAGCCTAAAGATGGAGGAGAGAAGGGAATGGCTATGGTTTTGTTTGAACAAATGCTGTTTCAGCAAGTAGCTAGATAATATAGCTGGAGACTGCTTTATCTTTATGGTGGAAACTGTTCCTGAGGGGAATGTAGAAGATCTGATAGCTATTAGTTTTACAGGTACTTTGAAGCTCCTCAGTGAAAGACTGATTACTCAAGGCGTACTGTAAGAACACCTTCTGTTTTTCTAATGTCTTCTAATGAGTTTATTGTCTAACATTCAACTCACCTGGGGTCAGATTCTGCCTGCTCATTTGGAACTGTGATATACCCCAGACACAATTGCATTGACTATGTTGATAAAGGTGGAAGAATCTCATCTGTGCTCAAGGCATTATGCTTAAGGAAGTGAGAAGGGTGTGCAGCAAGCACTGTCCTGGACTTAAAGAGAGCAGACTTTGGCCTCTTGAGGGATCTGCTTGGTGGAGTGCAATGGGATAAAACACTGGAGAGAAGAGGAACCCAAGAAAGCTGGTTAGTATTCAAGGGTCATGCTCTCCAAACTCAGGAGCAATGCATCCTGACAAAAAGGAAGTCAAGCAAAAACAGCAGGCCTGCATGTGTAAATAAGAAACTTTTGGAAAAGCTCCAACATAAAAAGGAAGCCTACAGAGCATGGAAGCAAGGACAGGTAGCCTGGAGGTATACAGAGAAATAGTCAGAGCAGCCAGTTACCAGATTAGGAAAGCTAAACCCCTGATAGAATTAAATCTGGCCAAGGGCATTAAGGGCAACAAGATAAATTTCTGTAGGCACATTGAGGATAAAAGGAAGACAAGCAAAAATGTAGGCCCTCTCCAGAAGAATATGGGAGACCTGTTAGCCAGCGCATGGAAAATGCTTAATGACTTTTTTGCCTGGCTTCACTGACAAGAGCTCCAGCCATAGCACGTGAGTTGCAGAAGGAAAAGAAAGGGACTGGGGGAACGAACAACCAACCTGCTGTAGGAGAAGTTCAGATCTGAGATCATCTAAGGAAGCTGAAGGTGCACAACTCCATGGGACCTCACAAGGAGCATACACAGATACTGAGGGAACTGTCAGATGAAATTGCCAAGCCATTAACCATCATAAAAGAGCAGTTGTGTCAGTCTGGCAAAGTTCCTACTGTCTGTTAAAGGGGAAATATAACTCCCATTTTTAAGAAGGGAAAAACTGGAAGAGCCAGGGAACTGCAGGCTGGTCAGTCTCACCTCAGTGCCTGGCATGATCATGGAGCAGACCCTTCAGAAACTATAATAAGGCACATAAAAAATAGGAAGGTGATTGGTGACAGACAATGTAGCCTCATTAAATGCAAATCATGCCTGACACATTTGATGCCTTCTAGGACAGGGTTACAGCATTGGGTGATAAGGTAAGAGCAACTGACTTCAGCTATCTGGACTTGTGCAAGATATATGACACTGTTCCACACAACATCTTTGTCTTTAAAGTGGAGAGATGGATGGACTGCTGGAAGGATAAGAATTTGGCTGATTGGTCACACTCACAGGATTGTGGTCAACAGCTCAAAATCCAAGTGGAGAGTTGTGAGGAGTGGTGTTCCTCAGTGGGACTGAGTGCACCCTCAGCAAATCTGCTGATGATACCGACCTGTGTGGTGTGGTCAACATGCTGGATGGAATGGATTTCATCCAGAGGGACTGTGACACGCTTGAGAAGTGGGCCCATACAAGCCTCATGAAATTCAACAAGGTCAAGCACAAGGTCCTGCACAAGGGTCAGAGCAACCCCAAGCACAGATACAGGCTGGGCAGAGACTGGATTGAGAGCAGCTCTGAGGAAAAGGACTAGGGGTATTGGTCAATGGGAAGCTCAACATGAGCTGGCAGTGTATGCTTGCAGCCCAGAAACCAACAGTGTCCTGGGCTGAGTCAAAAGGAGCGTGACCAGCAGGTTGAAGAAGGTGGTTCTCTCCCTCTGTTCTGGTGATACCCCTTCTTACCGCAGGATTCACGAGTGGCTTAACGAAGCACAACCATCTGATAAGAAATTCTTATTCTGAACATCTTACAGAAGAGCTCTATAAAGATATTATGATGTTCTACTAGGTGAAATCATGGGTTTTGAGATAATGTCACTTTTAATTTGGAGGAGTTGAAGGAAGAGTCAATAATTAGTAAAATTTTCTCAAAAATGAACAGCTCAGGTCAAAGCCAGAGCTTCACGCAAAATAAACAGAAAGACAAGATTTTCCGTATGGTTCTCTGATTATTTTCTTGTAATGACAAACTTTTTTATAGTTTTCTGATTTGTCACATAAAAGGTAGGATTACTATAAGTTTGTGGAACTGAAATAGATGATTTTAATGAATAAAATAAAAACCTCTGGATGAAGGAGACTGTGGAGGTGTAGTGCACGGACTCCGTATGCAGTTGCAAGTGAAGACCTTTATTCAAGTGTCTCACGTTCTTTTATAACATGCATTCTGTGCATGCACTTTATAACAATATAGGATTGGTTGATGTCTGCTGTCCACGCACCTCAAACTGGTTTCTTATTGGTTATTTTGTTCCCCTCCAGTTCACTTTCCACTCCCCTTTTTCTCAAGGTCAGTCAACAGGGTCGTCTAAGGCTGCCTGCTCAGTCTCTATCTCCACAGGAGGCTGAACTGAAACAATTCATCTGGACTTTTAAGGCTTTTCTGCGAGCAAGGTACCTCATGAAAGATTTCCGAAGCTCTTAAAATTATAAACATTAAGAGGTTATATAAGAAGATAAGATCCATTAAAAATAGAACCAAACAGAAGGTCAGTTTTCACAATGCACAGTGATAACTTCTGGTACCTGTGTTTTTCAACATATTCACGAACAAATTGGAATAGAGAATGAATGGCATCATGGCAGGCTGAGGGACACAGCTGGTACTTTCCAGTTTGCAGGTTTGACCAGTAACTAAGCTGAGAATGTCCCCTAGACTCACACACAGAGACACAGACACCTCTTCTCCCTGCCTCCAGGACAGAGAAGTGGTACAACTGTATTTTATTGACAGTGTATCAGTGTGCCTGATGAAATTTGATTTTTGACATTCCCTCCATGCTTGTTTTGTCAGGTCCATACCTATGCACAATTTGTTTCTGTTTCCTCCTTCTCCCCCTAGTTTTCCAATTGACAATATCTTGAATCAGGTAACATTACTGGAATAAACATTTGCACCCCCTCACAACCCACATCAATTAGTATGACTGACTAAGTCTTGTTCTGCCTCTCTTATAATTTGTCTCATGCTTGTGTCCCTGGCATGTTCATGTTTATGGCTTCTACCTTTTTTTTAACAATCCCTTTTTGTACTGAAAAGGATCCTTGACCTAAAGCCCTTAAGGGAGCAGGCGCTCTCTCTCTCCACATAACATTACAGGTGGGGTCCTTTTCTTGCCTCAGGAACCTGAGCGGGCTGCAAGTAGAACAACACTTTTTAATTAGACTTACCTCATAGCTTCCTTGGGCGTCAGTTCTGGTCACTGTGGAAGGCAAGATCCAGGAGATGTAACTCTGATTTTGATCCAATGTCTCCGTTTTTATGACCACCTTATAGCAACTAATAAAATCAGGAGGTTTTAGCCAGACAGCAGGAGAACAAGATTCAATTCCTGTTCTGTCTGTTCTGAAACAGGTACCTGAGCCAACACAGAAAATTATTCATCCTGTGCTTTAAGAAGTTATTTTGTGCTGAAGTGTACAGATGGTTTCCCTTGTGTCCTGGGTTCAGCAGTAGCAGTCATTATTCTCCTTCTTAGTAGCTGCTGCAGTGCTGTGGTTTTGACTTTCAGCCTGGGACAGCGTTGATAACACCGATGGTTTTAATTGCTGCTCAGTAATATTTCCTCTGACCAAGGACTTTTTGAGTCTCATGTTCTGCCAGGGAGGAGGGGAAGCCAGGAGAAAGCAGAGACAGAACACCTGACCCAAACTAACCAAAGAGGTATTCCATATCACAGCATATCATGCGTGCTGTATAAACTGGGGGCAGTTACCTGGAAGGGCTAGATCAGTGCTTGGGTCGGGCTGGGTATCGGTTGGTGGGTGGTGAGTGATTGTATTCTCTTCCTTTGTTATTTCCCTTATCATTATTATTATTAGTGGTAGCAGCAGTGGTTTGGGTTATACCTTAGTTACTGGACTGTTCTTATCTCAACCCATGGGAGTTACATTCTTTCGATTCTACTCCTCATCCCTCCAGGAGAAGGGGGGAGGAAGGGGCGAAATGAGAGAGTGTCTGCGTGGTTTTTGGTTGCCAACTGGGCTTAAATCACAACAGTTCTTTTTGGTGCCAGGTGTGGGGCATGAAGGGTGGAGATAGGGACAGATCTGTGTAGAGTGTGTCTAATCGTATTTGTGATAAGTGCTCATTGTTTTGGATTAGTAGTCACTCATCACAATGCTGATTTATTGGCTCTCAAAGTTGTTGCTCTTGATCTCACAGTTTCAATATGTCATACCTTACTTATAGCTGGTATTTGCTATGTTAGTGTTTATCGGCTGGGGCCCCTTGGGCTAAGGTTCTTGTTTCATTCTACTTTATGGTGATGACTTGAAATACAATAGAATCATTGGTCATGAAACTGATCTGGCTTGTGTTCTAAGTGTGGTCGCCACCTCTATACCTTGGGAGGCTTATAATAGAAGTGTTTAGCAATTACACATCTTTTCTCACCTCCTCTGGTGATCAGGCTATGAGGGAGACATTTCCATGCAAGTACAGCAGCTACTCAAACCCCGAACACAGCAGACAATGCAGCTACTCCAGCTCCAAGCTCAGCAGCTACAACAGCCCCAGTGACAAGTACAGTAGCATCATTTGAGAGTTTTGAAGGTTTTGAATGGCTTTTAGATGCCCTTGAGACCTGCCTGCTGATTGTGATGGGGATCACCATGCTGGCACACATAAAGAGTGTGTTTTATCCATGACCATTTCATCTAATCTCAAAGTTGAGCGGAGTCATGTTTGGGTCTTGTCGAGGGTTAGACGATGATATATTAGAACCAAGAGATTTTCCCCGAGGCTGGACAGTCATGAGTGTCAGGGTGTGTGGGACGGTATGGGCAAGTATCTAGTCCACTGGGCCCCTCCAGTGCTTTGGAAGCATTGGAGATGGAAGGCAGCTCTGTGGAGTCCCCAGTGACAAGTTGCAGAAACTGCTGGATGGGAGGGTGAATTATTTTGAGCCTGGTGGGCCCATGACACTTCAGGCCATCAGGGCCGAGATGCAATATATAGATGGACTCATGATCAAGGGGCCGTCTTAGCAATGGACACTGTTGCCCAGGTTATTCACAAATGTGAAACATGCTGCAATTAAGCAAGCCAAGTCGTTAAAGCCTCTTTAGTATGGAGGATGATGGAAGAAGTACAAATATGGGGAGGCCTGGCAGTTTGACTACATCACATTCTCTCTACTGCTCTGAAAGACTGTTACAAGAGATGGAGCCCGATATCATGGACTGGATGGACTCAGCAGATTTATAGGGATTGGCCCATGCACTAAGGAATGATTTCTCTGTGTGTGTGTGTGTGTGTGTATGTGTATATGTATATGTATACGTATTTGTATATATGTATGTATATGTATTTGTGTATATGTATATGTATATGTATATGTATACGTATACGTATACGTATACGTATATGTATATGTATATGTATATGTATATGAGTGATGGTATATTGAAAATGTGGGATCTGAGCATGATGTGAATGGTATGGAATAAGGGGTGGATGCTGTCCTGGGTTCAGCAGTAGCAGTCATTTTTCTCCTTCTTAGTAGCTGCTGCAGTGCTGTATTTTTGACTTTCACCCTGACAACAGCACTGATAACACCGATGTTTTCAGTTGCTGCTCAGTAAGGTTTCCTCTGACCAAGGACTTTCTGAGTCTCATGAGCTGCCAGGGAGGAGGGGAAGCCAGGAGGAAGCAGAGACAGGACACCTGACCCAAACTGACCAAAGAGGTATTCTAATCACAGCACGACATGCCCACTATATAAACTTGGGGCAGTTATCCAGAAGGGTTAGATCAGTGCTCAGGTCAGGCTGGGTATCAGTCAGCGGGTGGTGAGCGGTTGTATTCTCTTCCATTTTTATTTTCCTTGACATTATTATTATTGGTGGTAGCAGTAGGGAGTTTGTGTTATACCTGAGTTATTAGACTGTTCTTATCTCAACCCATGAGTGTTGCATTCTTTTGATTCTCTTACCCAACCTTCCAGGAGTGGGGGGTAGAAGGGGGGGAAGTGAAAGAGCAGCTGCGTGGTACTGAGTTACCAGCTGGGCTTAAACTATTACACCTTGTTCAGCCAAAAATATTAAATGTTGTTTCTTGGCTCATCTTTAAAATCTGTTGAAGAAAGCTAGTGTCTAAATCTTTCTGATGCCAGTAGATTGTTGTTTACTTTCTAGAGAGCATTGTGATTCCATGTCCTTCTCTCAGTCTGTTATTTCTTCCATTCTGTAAACAAACAATAGCAAACAGATTTTTTAAAAGTCACCTGAATAAATCCTGTAATTACAAATTAAATGTCATGTGTACAGATCTCTGGGTAACTAAACAAAGAGAAGCTTACTGAGTTTTCATTGCAAAAAACAAAGGATGGTTTTATTACTAGATGACAAGTCTAATACTAATAAAATTGCAGTGAATGAGGATTGTGGCTAGCTTCATGGAAAAAAATATCTAGAGTTTTACCAATTAATGTTGTCTCACACAGCAAATAATAAATACATGTAAATGCAATTTATACTGTAATTTTAGCTCAAAAAGTTGGAAAAGTTCACAGTATTATAATCTGTGAAGATTCTACAAATACTAACCCTTTGTGGTAAATAATGACCATATCGAAATATTTCACTGAAAAATTGGCTACTCTTCCCAAACTGAGAGGCACCAGCATTGCCTACAAATAATGTGAACAAGTTCTTTTATAAATCCAATCCACATGAAAGAATTTTGAACTGGGGATGGGTGAAATAGAATAAACTGGATATTCTGAAAACTTCTGAAGCCTTTGGAGCACTGAAGGACAACTTTCACTAGGTGTTGGTCTGTTTAAAGGCTTATCTTATCCCAGGTATTTTCAGTCTTCCTTCCATTGACCTTTGATCCCATATTCCATCATCATTTCCCAAGAATCTGTATGAACTGGGGCTACAAAGAACAAAATAATTCAGATTCTCCAAAATCAGTTCCTTGAAAGAAAGTATGGTTTTGAAAGATGAATCAGCTACTTCTGCCTAAATATGTGGTATTCTGGTTATCCATGGATTTTAGCTATACTGTTGTAACAATAATTC